>BMAC01000444.1:662229-683750 GCA_014905375.1 Phtheirospermum japonicum | reverse complement strand
CTATTTGACTAACTATTCTCATGATAATTGTTTTGACTTTTCTTATTCCCTTGCATTGATTTGTACGATAGCAATACGGAAGATTGCTTACTTTTGTGTGTGTGTGTGTGTGTGTGGGGGGGGGGGTAGTCGTATATTATGCATGCGTAATCGTTTTGGTCGAATAGTTTGGTCTGAGTCTTTGTTTTGTGTCGACATACGTTGAACTCATTTCCATGCTTAGTTGTGTTTGTACTGGCTTACCTGTCGAAATCATGTATTGTGTGATCTTTCGTTAGAGTCTTTTGAGCTTGTTTAGTGCAAAGTTTTATCAAAACCTACTTATATGTACATTTTTAAACAACACTTAGTCGTTAGCAATTTTTCGAAGCTCTTAAAACTCGATCACCTTATTTTCAAAAGATTGAATAAAACCCTAGTAAGGAGCCTTGTGTGTTTATCAACATTTCATATTTTGATTCGATAAGTGTTTTGAGAAATCTCTAAAGTCGCATGTGTGCATTTGGTTTTAGAAATGGACAATAGGCACATATAAAACCCGATTCCGGCAATATTCAGAAATAAAAACCACTATAATTCCTAATGAGCACCCTTGAGCCTTTATTTCGTCTCTTTGTTAGCCACGAGCATATTTGTAGCTCTTTTTTCGTTTAAGTTTGTGATATGAGAGTTATATATCATTGGTCTACCGATATATATATATATATATATATATATATATATAAATTTAAGGGTGCTTAAGTTCATAAGGGCATTTAGATTTTAAGAATAAAGCCTATTTATAAAGGAAAACGAGTATAGAAGGAACCAACGCTCATGTTCCTCAGGATCAAGCGTGTTAATTCGGGTTTGGGGTGAGAAATACCCTTAGTTCTAAAAGGCTAAGAATAGTGATATATGGTTTTTATGGTGAGAATGAGGAGCAAAAACTATGCTCTATGCTTAGAATTTTTGATTGAGTGAGTTATTGATTGCGTTTGCTCGCAAGTTAGCCACACATCTTTATATATGACATACCTTACTAAAGAGCCTACATTACAACCCTAGAAAGTCCTCATCCGATTCTTGACCAAATATGCACATATATGCAATATATGAGTTTTCGATTTTCACGAGTCGTTGAATGCATTCTTTTGTTGACTGTTAGAAGAGTTTTCGTGGTATTGAAATAAATCAATGGGTTCTTGGCTTGGTATTATCGGAAATCGATTCGATTGAAGGATTCAATGTGTTTCAAGCTTGGAAAATTAAAGGAAAAATGAAAATAAAGCAATTAAACTATCTAAACTAAACTAGTAAATGAAAATGCAAGTTGGTAGAGTGCCTCATCGGATGCCTTAATACGAAATGCAAAGCAATAATAAAAATAAGCAAGAAAATGCAATGTTTCACCAAGTACAAGCATGCAAACACAAGGTACAACTATGCGTAAAATCCTAAATAATGAAAATTAACTTGAATTGAAAGCATGAATGGATAAATCAATAGAAATTAACAAGAAAGTTAAAAACTTTAAACAAAATAACAAGAAACAAAGACTAGATCTAAGATTTAACCTAAAACTATGCATGAAAATAAAATTGCAAATAAAGCATAGCAAAATCTCAAAATCAAGACGATCCAAGAGCCGATCTATGATCTAGATATGTCACTCATCTAGATTCCATAGCCAATTCATATGTTTTCATCATGAATTCAAGGTGCTAAGACAAAAAGCATAAAATGAAGAACAAAGCATGGAAATGAAGAACAAGCATAGAAATAAAGCATAAAACATGAAATTGAAAGGAAACTTACTTGAATTAAAGCAAAGAGTAGCAAGCTTGAATTAAATTTGCATCAAAAGTAACAATCCAAAGGAGTATTTGGATTCTTCTTAGGCTTACAAACCCAAGGCCAAGCATGAAAGTAATCTAAATCTAGAAAAGAAATTACATCAAAACTTGAAATTGAATCTAAAACCTAAGAGAGAGAAATTAGATCTTAAAAACTAGAGAGAGGATTTTTTTTAATCCCCAAACCCATGCTTGGGTTGGGAGAAAAATGAGAGGTGTTTTACAAAATGAAAGAGAGGTTCTATTTATACAAGTTAATTAGGGGTAAATGGGTCAATTATGCCATATGAGCTTGGATTTCCATATATTGACCAAATTTGACCCAAAATGGTCAAAATAGACCATTTGGGTCGAGTTTGGCTCGATTGGCTCGACAAATTTGCAAGGTGGCTGGACATGGGCCGAGATGGCTCAGTGCTGGGCGGGCTGGCTCGGTCGTCCTCGGCAGCTGTCGGCAGGAGCTTGCGGGCATGGCCGAGCGTTCTCGGCAGGCGCTGTCGACAGGCGCGCGCAGTTGCGCGCGGGACTCGGCAGGCATGCGCGCAGTCGATCGACTGGCTCGGCAGTCGATCGACTGCCTTCGGCAGGATGGGCGTGGATGGCCACTCTCTGAAGCGCAGTCGATCCAGCCCTCGGCAGTCGATCGACAGTGCTGGGCAGTCGATCCGACTGCGCTCGGCATTCTCGGCAGCTGTCGCTCGGCAGTCTCCGGCAGGTGTTCGGCAGTCTCGACAGGCATGTGCGGGCGTGGCCGGCCGCGCTCGGCAAGCTCTCGGCCAGCTTCCGGCAGGACCGCTCGGCAGCTGCTCGGCAGGTCTCCGGCAGCTTCGGCGCGCGGGAGCGCTCGTTTCGGGCATACTCGGTTCGATTTTCGGGCCTCGATGCCTTCCACCTATAAAATGTGAATTTAAAACATAAAAAACCATGATTTACCACAAACCTCAAGTTAACCGGACCATTTAATCAAATTAAATATAAAATTAACAAGAAACACGAAAAATAATAAAATGAGAAAACAAACGAAAAACCTAACGAAACTCGATTAAAAACTACTAAAATCAACATAAAAATCCTAATTAAGCAGCGAGTCATGACCGCATCAGTCGATGCTCCGTCGACGTAATGTTGACGCTACTTGCTGAAGCGTCGATGTCGACGCACCACTGTCGACGCACTGTCGATGCTACTTGCTGAAGCGTCGATGTCGACGCACCTGCCCAGCCGACGCGCACACCTGCCGACCAAGTCTGCCGAGTCCCACAGAGCACCGTCACGCGTCATTCGACACTACGTCGACGCACCGTCGACGCGACGGCCCAGAATTCGGATTTTAGGGTTTCTTATGCGCCAAGTCATGCAAAATCTATATAAACCCTCATTATTTCGGATTTTGAGAAGAACACACGACCCCCTAGGGTATTTTATCTTAAAATAACAATAATATCACATCTCATAACGAGATTTGAAGACGGAGATCAAGGATCGAAGAACAACGCGTCCAAAACATCGAATTCGAGTTCGGGATTCATTCTTCGCCCAAGATCAACGTTCAAACTCCGGAATAGCTGGAGCTTTTTACTGCTTTTCGTAGTTACAATAAGTTCTCTAAACTCGTAGTTTATTTCGTAGTTAATTTCTTAGTTAATTGCTTAGTTAATTTCGTTGTTAATGCTAGACTAGTTTAATTAGCTTAATCGTTTATGCTTGTTATTGGATATTGGTTAATCTAGTTTATTTATGCGATTGATTCATGCTTAGTTATTCGTTAATCTTAGATTCTTATGATTCATTGCTTAGTGGTAATTTCTTATGTTCATGCTCTTATATTCGTTAATTAGATTTAGTTTTTGGTTACGAATTATTGATAGTTCAATTAGTGCTCGTAGTTGATGATTTAGTTAGAATAATTAGTTTAAATAGCTTTAGTTTAATTATTGCTTTAGTTATAATGATCAATTCAATCCATTTAAAACCCCAAATGTATATGTATGTTATTCGTAATCGAGAAAAACATCCAAAAGACCGAACAGTTGTTTCCTCGAGAGATACGACTCGAGTCAAACTCATCACCCTACAGTTACCTCGTACACTTGCGAGCAAACTGACGTGTTTTAAATTAATTTATTAAAAAGGGGTGCACAAAAGTTTGAGTAAAAAACAACTACCCCACACTTATTGGTTTGTTCGTCCTCGAACAACGAAAAGAGTCGAGAGTGTACACGCAATGAACATAGTGTAAAAAGAAAAATCCTTGTGCTTATCCGTATTAATATGATGAGATTATCAACATAAACTCGCTAGTGTCAAGAATTGCGCGTATTACTCTTTCTCAAATGCAAGCCAAATCTATGACTTCCTCACAAATGGAAATTTTTGAGGGTGTTCGCTCAATCCGCTCAAGTGTTTGATAATGGACGTGTATACGCTCGAATCGGACAATGCATGCACTCATCAAGATTTCACAAATCGGACACTCAAAATTGCTCATAGTACATGACTATATAGGAATCGAAAGAGGTCTTTATTATGGGTTGTAATGTTGGCTCTTTGGTAAGGTATGGAATATTTGGATAGAGTGGCTAACACACGATCAAACGTGATCAATAACACACAAAAATTCTAACTTTTAAAACCCGAAGCTTATGATCGCTTCTCCCTTCCCAATCCACCAAACTCTCATTCGAAACCCTTTTGTGTTTTCACACGCTCTCCCAAATTTATTTTCACAACACTTGGAATCTTTATGAACTTTCTTCATTTTACTAAACTTAGCCTTTTTGAACATTAGGCTTTACACTTGAACGCACGCTTTGTCACTTTTCGTGATTTGTGTTGGAGTTTTACTCTTTTTTCTCTTTTTTGTATAAGCAACTCAAAACCCGAAACCCACAATCGATTTCCATCACACTTCTCGTCAAATAAAAATAAACTCTCTCACCTCACAATTATGAAGATACAAGAGCTAAAATCGAGCTCGGCTAACAAGAAACGGGATAAAGGCTCAAAGGGGCTAATTTGAGATTTTTAAGTAGCTTAAATTTATGGATATGGCCGGAACAAGGGTGAAATATGTGCCTTGAGGTCATTTTCGAATTCAATCATGTACGAGCAAAATCAAACTTCCTCAATGCAATTTCCATAAAAATGCAAGCAAGCCGATAAATCACACAAGGCTACTCACTAGTTTGCACCGAATTTGGGAGCAAAATCAAAAGAGCTTTTAGAGCGTTGTAATCTTTTCATGAGAAAATGTTGATTATATTATATATATATATATATATATATATATATATATATATATATATATATATATATATATAATATATATATATATATATATATATATATATAGGAGGTTTTTGGATGAAGCACAAAAATTTAACCCCTCACACAAGAGGCCATAAACATGCAAAAACCCGACAAGTAAACTATTCAAACCTCCAAGCACGTGGAGTTGTCCAACAATGTAATAAAGACACAAACGACACAAAAATCGACTCAACCATATTAATGCGCAAATAGTAAGCGTCACTTTGCCAAGAATGCGTCACTTCGCCAAAGCTCGAGTTAAGAACAACAAAATATGTTTTTCGACACCCGGACCCTAACCACCTACCCACCCCACACTTAAACCATGCATTACCCGCATTTTAATGAGAACCAAGTAAAAGGAGGGTGAATAGAAACTTCCTTAACCAAGCGAGTTCGAGTCGAGCTCGGTAGGGTCCACCTAAGCATCTAAGCAATCCAAGCGAAAATCGAGCATGGCTAGTAACTCCCAGCTCCACGAATGCTACTCACTTATCCATTCGACCAAGGTTGGAGTCGACAAACAAAACCTAGAAAAGAGAATCACACGAAATTAAAAACACAAGGAAATATGTACATGAACTCAATAAAATATTTTTTTAATTTTCAATTTTTCAGATGTTTTTGGATTTTTGAATTTTTGAATGTTTTTGGATTTTTCAATAAAAGAAAGAAAGAAATGGAAAGAACTTGGGTTGCCTCCCAAGAAGCGCTTGTTTTACGTCATTAGCTCGACGTAGTCCCTTTTTGGTTAAGGCGGGAAGATAACGGGACGGTCCACCAAAATAATCTCCTCCTTGTCGGGAGGATCCACCCTTTGGAACGTCCTTGGCGCATTGCATAACTCAAATAAGATCCGCCAAAAGGGAAATGTTCCAAACGGGAAATTGAAGCTCGTCTTGGCTAGGTCCTCGGGTGGAATGGTGATTTTAAAGTGACCCAAAGACTCATCAAAGAAACGATGGGAGTAATGGCCGGCTAACTTCTTCAACCTTTGATCGACAAACGAGGGAGGGAAATGATCTCTCTTGGTAGCCGCATTAAACTTCTTAGAATCAATCAACATTCTCCATCTCGTCGTAGCCCTCATGGCCAATAATTCTCCTTCTCCATCTTCGAGAACTAACGAGCCGCTCGTCTTGAGCACCATGTGAATGGGATTCACCCACTCACTCCCGGCGAGTACAAACATCAAGCCCTCCAACAACAACCTCCACATCCCGACTCTCATCATATCATCAAGAATCAAATTCGAAGGGCTAACTCTCTCAACCACTCCGGGTCTCCACTCAATGGCATCCTTAAGAATTTTGAACCCTACAACCATCCTCAATGGTGCGAGTTTGCAAGGATAATAATCGACTTGCTCTCCTCATCCTCCTCAAGATAATCGTCTTTTTCTCCAAGCTTATCATCAATAACCCCACCTCCCCCTCTAAAAAGTTGTCGTTGCCCTCAACGACACATCGAGAATCATCTACACCCAAATCGGGGTCACATAGAGGAACAACGGACCTATCATGTAGAACAAGGGGCTCATCTTCGCAACATCCTTCACTATCGATGTTCGGGCCAACCACCTCCTCATTGGTCTTGGTCTCCATATACGCTTCTTCTAATAACTCTTGAAGCATGTCCATGAGTAAGGAATCCGCATGAGCTCGTTTAAGCATATCAATATCGCTTGCGAATCGGGCCATTGTAGAATCAAGAGCATCACACCTAGCATCAAGAGCACCACACTTAGCCTTAAGAGCACCACACTTAGCCGTAAGAGCACCACACTTAGTGGTCAACGAATTCAATTCTTGCGAAATGGCCAAGAGAGTCGGATCGAGGGGTGGAATAGGAGCATGCAACGGAATATCGAGGGCGGGAGGGGCGTTTTGGTCATTGGAGCTCGAACCTCTGAAATATGCATATGGATCGGAATCATGAGTGCCATAGGTGGAATCAAATGAGGCATAATCGAAATTGGAAGTGAGAGAACCATCATATAGGTTGGGATTCGGGCTCGGCATACTCGGATAATTTCGTGGAGCACCATAGCTATACGAGCTGGAAGTTGGGGCTTGCACGTTCGGATAGGAATATGGAGCTTCCACGTTCGGATAGGAATTCGGAGCTCCATAACCATTCACGCCCAAGAAACTATCAAACCCGACATAGTTTGCACCATGCCCTCCCATGCCGGGTTGCCCATAATCATATCCACCATTGGAAACGTGGTTTCCACTATGCCCTCCCACATTGCCATACCCATTATACAACATCTCATTCCCAACATGGTTTGCACCATGCCCTCCCATGTTGGGTATGTATCCACCATAGTTATAAGCACCTTGCATACTAAAAAAAAAAACGTCAAAAACAAAAGAAAGCTAAAAACACAATGAAACTACAACCAAATCGAAAGCCTTAACCAAGCCATGTCGCAACGGAGCCATTTTGTTAGAAGAGTTTTCGTGGTGTTGAAATAAATCAACGGGTTCTTGGCTTGGTATTATCGGAAATCGATTCGATTGAAGTATTCAATGTGTTTCAAGCTTGGAAAATTAAAGGAAAAATGAAAATAAAGCAATTAAACTATCTAAACTAAACTAGGAATTGAAAATGCAAGTTGGTAGAGTGCCTCATCGGATGCCTTAATACGAAAATGCAAAGCAATAATGAAAATAAGCAAGAAAATGCAATGTTTCACCAAGTACAAGCATGCAAGCACAAGGTACAACTATGCATAAAATCCTAAATATTGCAAATTAACATGAATTGAAAGCATGAATGGATAAAGCAATAGAAATTAACAAGAAAGTTAAAGACTTTAAAGAAAATAACAAGAAACAAAGAGTAGATCTAAGATTCAACCTAAAACTATGCATGAAAATAAAATTGCAAATAAAGCATAGCAAAATCTCAAAATCAAGACGATCCAAGAGCCGATCTATGATCTAGATGTGTCACTCATCTAGATTCCATAGCCAATTTATATGTTTCATCATGAATTCAAGGTGCTAAGATAAAAAGCATAAAATGAAGAACAAAGCATGGAAATGAAGAACAAGCATAGAAATAAAGCATAAAACATGAAATTGAAAGGAAACGTACTTGAATTAAAGCAAAGAGTAGCAAGCTTGAATTAAGTTGCATCAAAAGTAACAATCCAAAGGAGTATTTGGATTCTTCTTAGGCTTACAAACCCAAGGCCAAGCATGAAAGTAATCTAAATCTAGAAAAGAAATTACATCAAAGCTTGAAATTGAATCTAAAACCTAAGAGAGAGAAATTAGATCTTAAAAACTAGAGAGAGGATTTTTTTTTAATCCCAAACCCATGCTTGGGTTGGGAGAAAAATGAGAGGTGTTTTACAAAATGAAAGAGAGGTTCTATTTATACAAGTTAATTAGGGGTAAATGGGTTAATTATGCCATATGAGCTTGGATTTCCATATATTGACCAAATTTGACCCAAAATGGTCAAAATAGACCATTTGGGTCGAGTTTGGCTCGATTGGCTCGACAAATTTGCAAGGTGGCTGGACATGGGCCGAGATGGCTCGGTCGTCCTCAGGAGCTGTCGGCAGGAGCTTGCGGGCATGACCGAGCGTTCTCGGCAGGCGCTGTCGACAGGCGCGCGCAGTTGCGCGCGGGACTCGGCAGGCATGCGCGCAGTCGATCGACTGGCTCGGCAAGTCGATCGACTGCCCTCGGCAGGATGGGCGTGGATGGCCACTCTCTGAAGCGCAGTTGATCCAGCCCTCGGCAGTCGATCGACAACACTCGGCAGTCGATTCGACTGCTGGGCAGTCGATCGACAACACTCGGCAGTCGATTCGACTGCTGGGCAGTCGATCTACTGCGCTCGGCATTCTCGGCAGCTGGCGCACGCAAGTCCTCGGCAGGCGCTCGGCAGGTGCTCAGCAGGCATGTGCGGGCATGGCCGACCGCGCTCGGCAGCTCTCGGCCAGCTTCGGCAGGACCGGTCGGTAGCTGCCGGCAGGTCTCAGCAGCTGCGCGCAGCGCTCGGTTCGGGCCGACTCGATTCGATTTTCGGGCCTCGATGCCTTCACCTATAAAATGTGAATTTAAAACATAAAAAAACATGATTTACCACAAACCTCAAGTTAACCGGACCATTTAACCAAATCAAATATAAAATTAACAAGAAAAACGAAAAACAATAAAATGAGAAAACAAACGAAAAAACTAACGAAACTCGATTAAAAACTACTCAAATCAACATAAAATCGTAATTATAAACACGAGGAAAAACACAACAATTACGCAAAACATTGACCCGAGCGTATACACTTACCTTTTGAAAAACACGAGCGAATGAGTGCACCATTATATATTTCCCTTTTGTGAGAATGCATTCTTTTGATTTCAAGGCGAAAAGTAACACGAGCTTAGCTTAAAAGTTTTCGAAAAAAGTGTTTATATTTTCAAAACTATATTTTATGCACAACATGACTCTTTGATCTAGCTTACGTGGTTTTGATTCTTTCGTTTGTTCGAGGACGAACAAACCAATAAAGCGTGGGGTGGTTGATTCGTACGTATTTGTTATGAGTTTTGTATATGTTTCGAGTCATGTTTAAGTCATTTTGTTATCATTTTCGGGTTGAGATTAGGCTATTTTGCATAATTTTGCATTTTACAGCTTTTTACTTAACTTTCCGATTTTTTGATCGATAATTGGTCCTTTTGAGATGACTTTTGTGTTTTCTCATGAAGTTAGAGCGCTTGACAAGCCCTGTATTTGAAGAAGATAAAGCTCGTAAACCGTTATGAGAATCGAGAGACAAGGACGGGAAAGTCAGCGCGAAGAAGTAGCTAAAAGGACACTCATCCGGTCGGATGGATCTGACATCCGACCAGATTGCTCCTCTAAAGCCACACCGATCGGATGTTTCGACCAGATTGGCCTACTAGACTCACATCCGGTCGGATGGAATTGACATCCAACCGGATTGGCTGACAAAAGACCCCATCCGGTCGTGTTCTTCTGACCATCCAGCTGGATGCGAGCGTTACAAATCATTTTTCAAAAAGATCCTGCAATTACTCAGGCAATAATGGGGTTTTTTATGCTACAAAAAGACCAGGAGGAAGTAACACTTGATACCATAGAGAGAAAACAACATCTAAGAGACCTCACGGCATTTCCATGCGATTTCGATCGGGTTTTGTTTATGAAACATTTTTATCCTAGAAGAAAGTACGCAATTTAGAGTTCATGACAAACCCCTGGATTCATAGCTTAGAAGACTTTCTCTCCGGAATCGCTGGAGTTAGCTTAACTTTAATCTTTCGGCTCAATTTCTCATTCGTTACTATTCTTTAACCCTATTTACGTTTTGTAGTTGTTAATCGATTGGTTGAATATTTCTTATTTGAATATTTGGTGTTGGAACAATTTGGTTTGTTTTGAATACTTTTGTGAATGAGATTACTTGACTTTATTTATATATTCAGGCTTGTTTTGGATAATTTAGTTGAATATATTCTTGCTATTATTTGGTTGCTAGTTTGGTAATGTTTCTTATTCGAAGTACAATTCGTCAATGCTTTCCATGTGTTTGATAGAATGCTTGAATGACAACTCTTAATTTAATCTTCTTGTTAAAGTTTTCAAATAGTTTATAAATTAGTTCTTAAATTCATTGTTAAAGTCTTTATAAACATTAGTTAAAGTTCTTGCATAGAGATTGACGCTCTCTTTGCAAGATTAGTTCTAAATTCTAGTTTTCTTAAAATAATCAAACAAAAACCATTTTGTTCGCGTGTTTAGATTTATAATTTATGAATTGTGATATAATAAACATCGTCGACTCCGTATTTCCACTCCTTGAGAATTTGACTCGGTATAACTTAGTAGTCTACAGTGACCCCGTTCTCTTGCGGGCGAACTTGATTTCAAAACGTAGACACGCATTGTTTAACTTATTTTAATTTTTAAAGAGCAATTTAGTTCGACTCAAAGAGGAAGAGCCTGTCCAATCCCATGACGAACTCATGAAAATATCACTGGAAGAAGCAAGGGAAGCACACGTGCTCGAAGATGCAAAGGGGAAAACATTACCAAAAAGATGGAATATCTACCACTTGAAGAAGTACTATGCCTAGATATCCGGACCATAGGCTCGTACTTTATACCACTCTATCTTTACTTATTGCTATCATGAACCGACGCTCCTTTAGGTCGGCATTGAATTCATACCTTTATCGCACCTTTTACCCACTATGGGCTGGTACTTATCAATAATGAATAAAGGGTTTCTCAATATGGCATTATATGCGTTCTATGGTTTTTTTTTACGAATATGGTTAAATCCCAATCTTTTGCCAGGTCGGCGATGGGATTTCTGGGCAAGATTGATGGTTGACTTTATGTGAGAACATGTTAGATTTACATGTTCTTGCATATACTTGAATATGTTTGATTTACATATTATGGGATATTTTGAGAGAAGGCATGTTTGATTTATATGTTTTCTCTCAGCTTTGTGTTTGATTTTCATACTATTTTTTTTATTCGGTCTTATGTGTTTTGTCTGCTCTTATGTGTTGTCCAGTTTTGTGTGCTTTGCTTGATTTGGCGTATTTTGTTTGATTTGTTGAGAACATGTTTGATTTATATGTTCTCATGTATTCTTGAATATGTTTGACTTGCATATTCAGGGTTGCTTGGAAGAGAAACATGTTTGATTTGCATGTTTTTCTTCAAATATGAACATGTTTGGTTTACGTGTCGCTGGTAAGTTTTAGGGGGTATACACTTTTTGTGATCTCTATATGTCCAAATTTGGTTGTGGAAAGCAGGTCCATGAGATACTATGAGGATCTAGTCTTATTAGTTTTTGATCACATTACATTAATTGGGGGACTAAGTGTAATCTAAATTGTTTCTGGTTTATTCGCATTGTGATTCGGTGACCTAATTGCTCTCTGATCCATTCATGGTCGTACCTAACGAAATTTATGCACAGGAGAAATACTATGATAAATCTAAGTCATGATGAAAAATCAAGTTTGTTCATACAGGGCCATTCAGAATCAGAAGGAAATAATGTTAAGTTACAGAAGCAGCTCAAAAATTATGAGGGGTTACAAATCAAAAACCAACTCATCTACAGGGGCTCTAGCTCTGCAGCAAGTCCAGCCTTCAAGATGGAATCACCCTTACAGGGGATCCACCATTTAGCTTTTATGGACTGGTTCCTGTCACCCTTCAAGAATGAGAAGTTCGGAAGCTCGGCAGCAAGTCCAGCCTTCAAGATGGCATCACCCTTACAGGGGATCCACCATTTAGCTTTTACGGACTGGTTCCTATCACCCTTCTAGAATGAGAAGTTCGGAAGCTCGGCGTTCATGGTTTCCACATCCGGTTCGAACTGGATGTTGGCTGAGGTAAGTTGAGCCTTGATCCAGTCTACGGCGAAGTTGAACCATTCCTGAGCTCCTCTTCCCATTTTGCCCAAATAGTCTATTGTATTCTAGTATTTCCTTAGCAGCTCTTCCCTATATGCATCTGTGAACTTGTTGGACACATCACTCTTCAAGAATGTGCGACGATCTTCAAATAACCCCTCCTTTCGGCCCTTAGCTTTTCCTTCAGTAGCTCCTTGCTCATGAGCTAGGCAAACTGCACCTTCCACCTGTTTGAGGCTTTGTCGTAGTTGTCCCTCTGCTTCCATGACCCGCCCCCTTAAGTGAGTGGTTTCATCCCTCATGGTTTCCAGCTCGCTCTTAGCAATGTTGAGCTCTTCTTCCCGGGCTATTAGCTGGCGATGTGATTTATCCAACTCTCCTTGTGTTAAAGATAGTTGTTGAGTTTATTTTTCTACTTGAGCCTCCAACTCGTCACAGGTTTTTTGTAGCTCGCTCTCGGGGGTCTTTGTTGATAAGTGGCTGGAAAGCACGACCATCAGAGGTTCCAACTACATTATGAGGAATTTACAAGAGAATGTTATAGACTGAATATGTTAAAATGTGCTAGGATATAATATTTTGGGATATTAAGCTACCTAGGTCGTTGCATATTTGTGAAGGAGAGATTTGATCTCATCGGTACCATCACATAAAGCTAGATTCTTCTCCAAATCGGGGACTTGAAGCAGAAGTAGCAGATGGTTTTTGGAGACGTCGACGTTAGGGAGTTGGGGCTGCTTGTTACAAGGGAGTTCGATCGCTGACCTTTATTTTCCCTTTTCCCTTATTAATCACCTCTCGAAGAGGCATGCGCTCCTCAGGGTCAGCGAGCTCTAGTTCCTGGTCCACATCAAAAATAGGAGGTCGCGGTGACGACGTTACTGTGGGGATGGGATCAGGCTGGATAGTAGTATCTCCCTCCGAGCTCGAGGATAAGCAGATGGCAATAATATCATCTGAGTGAAGAAGGAAGATTATTAATCTATTCTATTGGAACAATAATGCTTAAGTAAATTTGTGATAATGGAGGAACCTACCTAACTCATATCTGGACAAGAGCGTAGGTCGCAGGCTAAGACCTACAAACCTAAAAACAGCCTCCGAATCTGTGAGCCTCATTACATTATAGGGTTTCGCACTCCAGCTGTCAATGAGGTCAGAATATTGTTGGAAAAGTGTGGGATGATCTTTTGTGGAGGGTATTGAGTCTTGTTCAGGAGTTGAATCCTGCCACTCAATGAAAAAGGGCCAGGCTTCGGGATTGTGGAGAAAGAAGAAACTAACTCACCAAACGTCTCTTATGGCACGAAGAGAGGTAGAAGGAACCTTTTTGGTTCTTTATTTTAAAGCAAAAATGAAAGAAACCTACATCGGGCTTTACGTTATAATAATTAAAAATAATTTTATATCCGACTAAAAATCTAATGGAATTGGGTGTCATCTGCAAAAGTGCGACCTTATACTTCCTAGATATAGCTATCAGGAAAGGATGCACAGGATGCACAAGAAACCCTAATTTCCGAATTCTGGGCCGTCACGTCGACGTAGCGTCGACTGACGCGAGAAGGTGCTCGGCGTATGTCGGCAGTCTTGGTCGGCAGCGCTCGGCATGTGCGGTCGGCAGGGTGCGCGCGTCGCTGGCAGGTGCGTCGACATCGACGCTTCAGAGCTTTGCGTCGACGTTGCATCGGCCTTAGTGTGTCGACGTCGACGCTTCAGAACATAGCGTCGACGTTGCGTCGTCCTTGCGTCGATCGACGCGGGCATGGCTCGCTGGCACGGCTTGTGTCGACGGTCGCGTCAGTCGACGCGACTGAGCGTCGGTTTCCATTTCTCGATCGTTTGCTACTCGTTTCACCGGAAAGCTTGTTCTTCTACTCTTGAACATCAAACTTCGTCTTTTATGCGCTAAACTCTTCCGGTTACTTAGCTGTAAGGTGCAAAACAATGAAACATCACCTAATTGCATTAATTTAGATCAAAATGCGGTAAAATAAGCTGGAACTATAAAATTACGGAATTATGCTTAAATCATCCAACTTATACCAAAAACAAATATAAAAACGAACTAAAAAGCTAATAAAAATAAGGACAAATCTACTCTAATCAACAGGGAACGTGAAGCTCGCTTTTTGGTGTTCCTCGAAGAAGGTTATGTGGTTTATAGAGGGGTTTGTTGGATTGGTTTGGAGGATGTTAGGATAAGCTACTTTGATGGTCTCGGAAAGGTTGAGATCTTCTATAAACTCTTTAAGGTTGCTCCGGCTAGGGAGCACCAAACGGTTTTGTGCGGCTATCCTGGTAGCTCGCGGAAGTACAGGCAGGTCAGCGTGAGCCAACGGAGATACTACGGTCACTGGTTGGCAAGGAAATGTTAAGAGGTTGAAGGCATTTCAGGTTCTGCTATAGGGATGCCTTCAGGAATTTATTTGGTTAAGGCTTTAGTCTGAGCCTCGAGTTCAGTCCAGAAAATATCTCCCTCAGATTCGTCGCTGAGAGTGGGTGGAAGTCTGGGTGCTCTTCCTTTTTGGCTGGGTTGTTTGAGAGGAATTTCAGACGAATCAGTATCAGAGGGTAAGTTTGGGTTTGCGAGGTTAGGGTTTGGAGAATTGGAGTTAGGTGAATCTATGTTCATCATCAATCGATTAATGGGAAGGGAAAAAGACAGAAAATCTCCACTCAGCAACACAACAATTTACAGTAAAATTAAAGAAATTATTATCAGTAACAAGGGATTAGGGGGACTTACTCATCATCTTGATCAGTCGATTTGGTGCGGATTGATGGTTCGTGATTTTTTTGCAGAAGCTGGAGGAAATTTTTGAAGAGGAAAATGGCGTAACTTTGCTCTTGTTTTGTGTAAATGAAGATAAATGAAGACAAAAGGGTTATTGTGTATTGGGCAGCGTAAAAATTGAAAATACATAAAGCTTTTTCGATAGGCGGGAAGTTGGTAGGGTTTTGTTGCGGGTTTCTCATTTTTGGGCCCACGGGATTAAATATATTCCGACATGGTGCAGAAGCACATTTAATGTTATTAAGTGAGAAGTGATGGTTGATGGTTTCACGCTTTACCAAGGGGCACGCTGGATTGACTTTTGTGTTTAACTCATGATTACACTTTACTTGGTTTCCTGCCTCAACCAACCAGAATGTGGGGGACTAGCTGATACGACATGAAATATTCATGTCGCCAACATGCAGGTATTTATGTGGATTTTAATAAGCGACCTCATTTCTTGGAAGGATCAATCCTTCTGGGAGTTGGGCGAGCTGTTTTGAAGGTTAGCGACCTGTTGCATAGGAGTGACGAGCTTCTATGTGAGTTGGCGAGCTCTTATGATATAAGCGTTATTGTACCAGCCCGACGGACTAAAATCTATGGACAGGCTTATTCGCCCATGGCTAATTCAATAATTCAGCTAGAGTTCTATTATTTATGGGAACTTAGCATACAAGAGGAATCTAATTTTAAGTTGGTCGTGTTATTTATGGTAGGAGAGGGAAACCCTATATTGGGAATACTTCTCTTATCTATGTAAAGAGGACTCATGCTTCATTCTTCTCTCTCTAAGTTGATTTCACATCCTACGTTTTATTGAGCTCTCGCATCTCTCTCACGCACTCTCTAACTTAAGTATCGGAGGGCCTACGTCGGAGCCATCCACCGCCTTAACTTGGATTTTGTTTTGAAGGATCTATCAGGTCGCTAGGAGCTTCTTAGAGATCTACTAGGTCGCTGCCCGTATATCGAAGGTATATCAGGTCGCTGACTTCATATTTAAGGTCAGTACCTCCTATTCTTGAAGCACCAGTCTTTTTAATCGTATCAAAAAGTTATGAGCTTTCAACTAACTTATATATCAACTATCAATTAACCTATCAATTTTGTCCGTCAAACATACACTTAATTATATATAAAATTATCTTAGTTAAGTTTAATGTTATATCTAAGAGGTTGTCGCTTACTAGAATTTTCATTTTTAAAGATAGATTTTTTTTTTTAAATCCAGAATCTGTAGCTCATGCAAGAGTTTTCATAAAATATATTATTTATTCATTTTAGTATTTTATCCCACCAACTATTGTTATCATTATTACATCTTTCACTTCAGATTTTATTAGTCATTAATTTACATATTTTTAAATTCAATTAAATTATTTTATTTTTTCTTATTTAACATCCAATCATTATATATATATAATTAATAATGGAGAAATACATAGAAGAAAGCTTTGTTGGGTGATAATATTAAGGCAAGACAACTTTTATTACATCATGGTCCCATGGTCTAGTGGTCAGGACATTGGACTCTGAATCCAGTAACCCGAGTTCAAGTCTCGGTGGGACCTAATTTCCTTTTCTCTAAGGAAATGTTATTACAGTTTTAAGTTTTCAATCCTTACACAGTTTTCGTTTTTATTTAAAGTTTCATTTATATGTAATATTACACAAACCAATTTGATAGTTCAACTCATTGACCTGTCTTAGAAGTGTAGCTAAGCCTCAAGTGTAGGGCGTGCAGCCCGRCTAAAATCGGGCCCTTTTCGGGCAGGAAAGACTAAGCTAATAGGGGGGTATGTTAAATAATTTTCTCTTGATAGAGCCCCCTTATTCCGTCTTCCTAAGATGTCTCTCTCCTTGCTTATTGATTAGTCGTCGAGCAACTCCGTCCCTTTCTGTGGGACAAGCTTTATATTATATTTACCACACAAATTAAAAAATATTTTTAATATATCTCGTTATTCATATTTCTATTATACCCACTTACACTTTTTTATGTCTGACTAAATATTTTGAAATATGGTTAAATGCATTCTTCAATAAGGGTATGACTGGGAAAAAAGACGCCTCTAAATAACGAAAAGAACCATCAGTTTGCGACTTAAAAAGGGGTTTATGGAACCACGACCATTGATGAAAATTTGGGGCTAAAGGGAATATTACGTTTGAACTTAAAATTAATTAGAAATCTCATATTGTTTGATACATACAAGGTTTTTAAGTTTTTTATTCCATTTAAGCTTGACTTAAAAAGTATTGAAGTTTAATATGTTGTTTGATATATATATACGAAGATTTTAAGATTTTTATTCTTTTTAAGAGTGTTATTTTATCTAGATATTATTTTGACTTTTTTGTCAAATATATTAGTTATTAGTTTATGAAAGTTTTTATACTTTATCTTATTTGGTAATATTTTGTATATTATTAGAATTAATTTAAGTTGTAATTATCTTTTTTCTAGTTAGAATTCGTATGTTGCAAGTCGTGATTTATCAGGATTCCTAAATTTTATCATCTTTACTTATTAAAGTGATTTACTTGCAATATACTCGTAAATTTTCTTTCCTTCATTACAGGTCTTTTTATAAGGAAAAATGTCTACATAAATATGAGAACTAGACAAAAGAATACACGAAAAGATCAGAGTTTAGAATTGAGATCGATTTATTCGATTAACAACAAATCTACCCATGCACAGTCGTTAATACTTGTGCTGCAACATTTGCATTAACATCCTGTTGAACGGCTTATTTTTCTTTCGGAATTTTGCGTACTTATATGCTGCAACATCTGCACTAACATCCTATTGAGCGAATTATTTTTCTTTCATACTTTTGCGTTTTTATTAAGTTCCAATTACGTAGATTGTGATTCTTTTTTTTTCTTTTTTTTTTGGAATAGTAATGTTGATTTAGAACAATCTTATCTGATAGGAGTTTTTACTTGTTTATGTATTCATTCATAATCGTTGATATACTTTTATAGTAAAAATATTTTCGCCACGACTACAATGATTTATTCTTGTATTTAAAAGTTTTAAAAGTTTGTTATTTTAATTTCGCTACTATTTAGTTACACTATGCACGAAACACACTTGCTTATTTGATTATTCTAAAGATTTTTTGTTCTTATTCACAAACAACTTAACGAGTTAGGGCTTGCAATTCTTTCAGTAACTTATGGAACCACGTCGACCTGACATTGATGTACATATATATTGAAGTATATACACACACAAATATATATATATATATATATATATATATATATATATATATATATATATATATATATATATATATATATATATAGGGGTGGGTTCAAATGAGAACCATGTCATTATATGCGAACATGCGAACTATTGCTTTTATTATATACCAGTAGTGCTTTTATTATACAATCATAGTGTTTTATTGATATTTTAGTTATATACATTAGAAATGCTTTTATTATACAGTCCTAATGCTTTTAATCAAATAAGGGAATACATAAAAAATCTGATCCATCCATTTAATTAGATGTAAGGCCCATAATTGGCCCTAGGTTCACATATAAGAACATGGTTCTCATTTGAACTAATCCTATCACCCCTATATATTAATGCAAAATTCTCCTAACCTATGTGTCTGCTTCGTATGCTTCGTTTGGCAAATAAAAATTTCTGGTGCTTCGTTTGCTTATGTGTCATCCGAGCCTAATATTTACCTAATTAATAATTTTCTTTTTAATGTATCTTATTTAATTTAATTCTTTTATTATATATTTCCTTATTCAATACTTTTTTTGATTCTCCTAATATAAAAATATAAATAAGTCATATATAATTAGTAGATAAGTTCTAAATTAGTTTTTTTAATTAAAAGACAAACTACATATGAAATAATTTTAATTACAAAAAATATTATTATGAAAATAATTAAATAAGTTTTATTGATAATATAATTTAAAATAATTTTATTTTAGGAGTTTCAAATATTTTTAATAGGTAAAACATGAGTTATTTACAATAATTTAAGTATGCAACTAAATATTAGTAATATATTCAATTTAAACATAAAGTAATTACTAATAATTGATCAATATTGATTAGACACAATTACAATGCGACACAGGTTGAGAGTATGATATCTTTTGAATATCTCAAAATATGTAACTAATAATTATTAACGAGTTTATTAACATTACTATACAAAATTATTTGATAATAATAATTAAGAAAATAGATATTAGACACGGGTTTAGAATGTGACGTCCTTTGAATTTTTATAAGTATGTTACTAAATTACTAATGAATTTAATTTAAACATAAAATACAAAATTATTTAATATTTACAATATTTAATAAATAGATTAGACATGTACAAGGCACAAGTTAAGAATACATTATTTTAATTTTTTATCTTATATTTAAAACTCAGTAATTATCACAAATATTTTTTATATTTATATTTGATAAGTCCCATGTAATGCACGGGTGTTAAACAAATATATATTAATACAAAATCCTCTTAATCTATGTGTCTGCTTAGTATGTTTCGCTTGGATAATAAAAGATTATGGTGCTTCAGTTGCTTATGTATCATTCGAGTTTAATATATATCTAATTTAATATTTCTCATTTATTGTATCTTGCCTAATTGAATATTTTCTTTTATTATATTTAGTCTGACTTAATAGTTTTATTTTATTATATTTTGTCTAATTCAATAATTTTCTTTTATACTCCTAATATAATAATATAAATAACTTATATATAATTAGTAGAAAAAAATCTAAATTATTTATTTAATTAAAAGACAAATTACATATGAAGTAGTTTTAACTAGAAAAAACTTATTTATGAAAATAATTAAATAAATTATATTTATAATAAAAGTTGAAATAATTTATTCTTGAAATTTTAAATATTCTATATAAGTAAATTGTGATATATTTGCAATAATTGGAATATGTAACTAAATATCAGTGATGAATTCAATCTAAATATAATATATATATATAGATAGATAGATAGATAGATAGATAGATAATTGCACAATGCGGGAAAGATCGAGAGTACGAAACCTTTTGAAATTTTCAAAGTATGTAATTATAATTATTAATAAAATTAATCTAAACATAAAAATATAAAATGGGTTAATAATAATTGATTAATATAGATTAAAGACGGGTTGGGAATGTGACATCTTTTGAATTTTTATAAGTATGTAAATATAATTATCAATGAATTTAATCTAAATATTAAAATATAATAATTAATAAATTGAACAGGGCACGGGTTGAAAACATATACTTTCAATTTTTTAATTTAAATCTAAAACTTTGTAATTTTCACAAATATTCTTATATTTAATCTTTTATAAATACCGTGTAATACACGGGTGTTAAACTAGTATATATATATATATATATATATATATATAAAAAAAAAAAAAAAAAAGGGAAACAAAAAGATATAAATAATAATAAATTATTACGCATAGGAAAATAAATATTAAATATATTATAAACTTCTTTTATCTAATCCCAATATAATGTATCATAAATTTGGATTACATACTTAAAAGAATTCAAAATGATATTATTTTCTCAATCCGTGTCACATTGTACTTGTGTTCAATCCAATATTTATTAATTATTATATAATTTTATATTTTTTATGTTTATATTGAATTGGCTTAATAATATTAAATTACATACTTATATTATTGGCAAATAACTCATAATTTACTTACATTTTAACATTTGAAATTCAAATAATCAAAGTTTTTTTTAACTTTTATTTTAAATACACTTTTTCCCCTTATTTTCACATTTTTCTAATTAATATCACCATTATAAGTAATTTACTTTTGATTTAAAATAACCAATTTAGATTTCCTTTTCTAATTATATATGACTTTTATATTTTTATTAGAAGATTAAAAGGAAATATTGAATTAGTCAAAAATATAAAAGAAAAATATTAAATTAGGCCAAAATATATTATAAAAAAAACATATTAAATTAGGTAGATACTAGACTCCTATATTTTAGTAAGTCTCCATTCAAGTAAGCATCCCAACCACTAGTAAATTACACGTCAGACCAAAACTTACTAAACATACACGTAGGATATGATCTTTTCGTTTAACATATAGGTGATATATATATATATAT
>BMAC01000444.1:642433-662204 GCA_014905375.1 Phtheirospermum japonicum | reverse complement strand
GAAAGATCGAGAGTACGAAACCTTTTGAAATTTTCAAAGTATGTAATTATAATTATTAATAAAATTAATCTAAACATAAAAATATAAAATGGGTTAATAATAATTAATTAATATAGATTAAAGACGGGTTGGGAATGTGACATCTTTTGAATTTTTATAAGTATGTAAATATAATTATCAATGAATTTAATCTAAATATTTAAAATATAATTAATTAATAATAAATTGAACAGGGCACGGGTTGAAAACATATACTTTCAATTTTTTAATTTAAATCTAAAACTTTGTAATTTTCACAAATATTTTTATATTTAATCTTTTATAAATCCCGTGTAATACACGGGTGTTAAACTAGTATATATATATATATATATATATATATATATATATATATATATATATATAGTATATAGTATATATATATATATATCACCTATATGTTAAACGAAAAGATCATATCCTACGTGTATGTTTAGTAAGTTTTGGTCTGACGTGTAATTTACTAGTGGTTGGGATGCTTACTTGAATGGAGACTTACTAAAATATAGGAGTCTAGTATCTACCTAATTTAATATGTTTTTTTTATAATATATTTTGGCCTAATTTAATATTTTTCTTTTATATTTTTGACTAATTCAATATTTCCTTTTAATCTTCTAATAAAAATATAAAAGTCATATATAATTAGAAAAGGAAATCTAAATTGGTTATTTTAAATCAAAAGTAAATTACTTATAATGGTGATATTAATTAGAAAAATGTGAAAATAAGGGGAAAAAGTGTATTTAAAATAAAAGTTAAAAAAAACTTTGATTATTTGAATTTCAAATGTTAAAATGTAAGTAAATTATGAGTTATTTGCCAATAATATAAGTATGTAATTTAATATTATTAAGCCAATTCAATATAAACATAAAAAATATAAAATTATATAATAATTAATAAATATTGGATTGAACACAAGTACAATGTGACACGGATTGAGAAAATAATATCATTTTGAATTCTTTTAAGTATGTAATCCAAATTTATGATACATTATATTGGGATTAGATAAAAGAAGTTTATAATATATTTAATATTTATTTTCCTATGCGTAATAATTTATTATTATTTATATCTTTTTGTTTCCCTTTTTTTTTTTTTTTTTTGGGCGTAAAAACAGTTTATCACATATAATTTTAATGTTATTTTTAGTTAATTATATTAGGATTAGATAAAAAAAATTTAATTTATCTTTCTTATATTTATTTTTTTTGTAATAATTTTATATAAATCGTATTTCTTTTAAATAAATATTTAAAATCCAAATAACATTATTTCAACTTTTATTATAAATAAAAATTAATTCAACTTATATAGATTTTTTCTAATTTCTATAACTTATTTATATTTTATATTAGTAGAATAAAAGAAATATATTGAATTAGCCAAAATATGTTAAAGTAAATATTAAATTAGGTAACATGTAATAAAGAAAAATAATAAATTAGGTAACATATAATAAAGGAAAATATTAATTGGGCAAAATATAATATAAAAAATATTAAATTAGGTAAAATTTAATAAAAAGAAAATATTAAATTAAGTAAATATTAGGTTCGGGTGACACCGAAACACCAGAATTTTTTCCAAAACTAACGAAGCGTGAAAAAAAGACACATAGGATAGCATGATTTTGTATTAATATATATACTAGTATTAACACCTGCATATTATGCGGAATTTGAAAAAGACTAATATTCATTAAAAATACCAAAAGAATGGTATTGAAAATGGTACATACAAATCGTAACATTATTTGTTTTGTTTTCAAAATAAATAATTCTTACATACAGTAAGACTGGTTTTCAAAATTAAAAATTTTGCTAGTTTTTTTACCATGAGTCACTAAATTAGTTGTAATATATCAAGAATATTATTTGTTCTGATCACAGTAAGACTGTTTTTCACAATAGAGAATTTCAAGTTTTTTTACTGTGAGTCACGAAGTTAGTTGTAAAGTATATCAAAATACCCTAAACTTGACGGGAAACCCGTAAAAAATTGAGTTTGAGAATATGTGAAACATACAATACCAGCGTGTTACATATGAATATGTGATATAAAAAATTAAGAAATATAAGGCACTAATAATTTTATTGAAAAAACGTCGTGCATCTAACTTGTAGTACATGTAATATTATATTATTATTATTATTATTTTCTTTTCTTTTCTTTTTGTGTAAGATACTAATTTGTTCATATAGATATATATTATGTGTATCAATGCATTATATTAGAATTAGATAAATAAATTTAGAATATATTTAATATTTATATCTCAGGAATAATAATTTATTATTATTAGTAGTAGTAGTATTTTATCTTTTTTGTTTCACTTTGTTTTTATTTTATGTTTGGTGTAACAATATTTTTTAATATATATTTTTAATATTATTTTCAATTCATTATACTAGGATTAGATAATAAAAAATTTTGATTTTAGATTTTTTTATATTTATTTCCCCTTTATAATAATTTTATATAACTCGAATTTTTCTTAAATAAATATTTAAAATTATAATAATATTATTTCAAATTTTATTGTAAATAAAAATTAATTGAACTTGTATAGATTTTTTCTAATTAGATATAACTTTTTATATTTTTATATTAGAAGTATAAAAGTAACATATTGAATTGGGCAAAATATGTTAAATAAATATTAAATTAGGTAACATGTAATAAAAGAAAGATATTGAATTAGTCAAAATACAATATTGGGAAAGTATTAAATTAGGTAAAATATAATAAAATAAAAAAATACTAAATTGGATAAATATTATGCTCGGATGACACCGGAGGACCAAGATTTTTTCCAAAACTAACGAAGCATGAGAAGCAGACTCATAGGATAAGAGGATTTTGCATTAATACATAAGGGATATATATATATATATATATATATATATATATATATATATATATATATATATATATATATTGACCATGTAACTAGTAATTTTAATATATGAATACTATGTTTATGTATATTTTTATCTTTTATTTAATGTACATATTAGCCAGATCCATCTTACAATGTGAGCCTTCCAATAATCGGCCTTTTTCATTCTTATAAACAAGTGACTATGTTGCGTGCAAAGCGCCAACTACAAAAGGCTGTCGAATAGCATCAGTTTCCATTTTCCCTAATTCCATATAATTTTAACTTTTCTCCTACCAGACTCCCAAGCCAGTATGGTAATTTACGATTAACCAAAGTACATACGAGAAAATTAAACTGAAACTTTGTAGCTTGTTTCGACAAAGTACACCAAAACGAGCCTCAAAACAACAGAAACGCTAAAAGTACCACCAATATTTAACCCCCTTTGTTTTCCAAAAACCTCCGCCATTCAAAAAAAAAAAAAGAAGAAAAAAAAGCTTACTTGCAATTTGCTGCCACTGTTTCTTGCATACAAACACGCACTTGAATTGTCCATGTTTTCATCCAAGAAACAGGGCAAAACTGGATATAGCTGAATGTACAAGGTGACCCCTAGCCGCAAAACACACACACATCTAAGACATCAACTTTTGCTTAATCACTGTTTCCTCTCTCTACATTCTCCTCGTCGAAAGGCTCCGGAAAAATATCTTTACAATACCGTCTCACTGAAGAAGACGAATGCCCATTATTATTATTATTATTATTATTATTATTATTATTATTATTATTATTATTATTACCATCACCAATTCGACGGATTCCCTGAGAACCCGTCGTATTTCCCAACTGCTTAAAACTACTAATACCTTCAAATTTAGGAACCACGCCTGTTGATGTGGCGCCCACGTCCGAGAAACTGTGCCTCCAGCTCCCGAAAAGAGCCGCGTTCCACGACCCACGAGACGACGTGGTGGTCCTAAGCCTAGCGGACCCCGTCGACTCTTCTCTCACAACCTTGAGAGGATTTTCCAAAGCTTTGAGAATGTAACGCATTAAGGGTCGTCGAATAGGCCTGGGATTAAGACAAGACTTAGCGACAACTGACATTGCCCATACTTCTTCTAGAAGGTCCTCGTCTATGATTAATGATGGGTCCACGATGTTTGTGACGAGCTCTTTGTCGTATATGCTTATGTAAGGTAATGTTGCTTCTAACCACTCTTTAGTGGGGGCGTCGTTGGACGAACTGAGTCCGAGCTTACCGGTGACAAGCTCGAGCAATACTTTTCCGAAGCAGTATACGTCGTAAGAGCATGTTGCGTTGGGCGTACCTGGTATATATTACAAAGAGTACCCCTAAGGTTCAGCATAATATTAAGAAAATGAATGAATATATAAATCCAATTATCTCCCAAAATTACATATGTACTTACAAACGCCCACTACTGAGGGTTCCATTTGTAAGATAGCAACAAATATCAACGGGGTATTTGTAATTTTGGACGATACTTGTAATTAGACTGAACCCCGTATATTATTATTATTATTAACTAAATATGATAATCACCCATTTCGAGTTTCCTACCAGCGGAAATACAGCATCATCTCGAGACAATAAGAGCACTGGAGTGAATAAACAAAATATGAAGCATATTTACTGCTTCGATTTTGCAGCTAGGATTATTAACATTTCTGGGCAAATAAGACATGATTCTTGATTGTAACAGACTCCAGTTTTGAAGAAATCAAACATATACTTCTAGCGTAAATCCATATTCTATATTACTCTTTCCAAATATTCTTAGCTCCAAATATCAACTTAATAGTTAGAAAATCAGCAACATGCTTAAAAGAGAGTAATTTATAAAATAAATTTTCTTGAAATATCAGAGTTCTTATGTTTATTAGCAATAAAGAAAAGCCTATAGTTTGACTGTGGACTCAAAGAATCAGACAATAGCAACTTTATCTGGTAATTTTATTAATTCACCAAATAAGTATGTAACCTAGTAATCCTTTATGACACATCCTGAATCTAATTCTAAGTAGCTGCATTTTTATTTTTTTTTCTGTTTTAATTAATATCTCGAGAAATCTATGAAGACAGAATTAGACCTCAACAAGCAAATCATTCCAAGATGAAGAGAAATTCTACTTCCAAATAATTAGTGTAGACATTAACTTCAATGGTTTAGTAATGGCAAAGGTTACCAACTGTATTAAGAATTTTACCAGCAGTTGAAAAGAATAATACATAGACAAATAATAACACAAAGAAAATCAGAAATAGAGGAAGTAGATGTACCTGAAGCACCTTGATCCAATGTCCTGCATACAAGGAAAAAGAGTCACTAACTTGATAAAGAATTGTAAGTTGGTGCAGAAACAATATGTTATTCTTCGCATAAACCATGTAATAGAAAATTATATTTTTGAAATCAATAATTCTAAATCAAATAAAAATATTGTCTACATAATTATATGTCATTGGAGCGATATGTTCGCATAAATCATGTAACAGGAAATTTGATTTTTGAAGTCAATATTCTAAATCAACTAAAATCATTGTCTACGTAAATATATGAGACGATAAAGACTTATAATGTTATTGAAGAGCAGAAGACAACTTTTAAATTATCAAGAACATGGGTAAAAGTAAAAGGCCACATTTAAGTTGTCATAATAATCCCTTAGTTTTTTGTTTGTTTTTTAAGTGTGCCAAACAAGACTTTAGTACAGTCGGGGGCTCAATAATTGCTACTTCTAGATTCAGCTAATAAATAAATACTGAATTTTAAAATATATTCAACAGTCAGGATTACAAGGGGAAATACTTACTGTGACCGCAGAAACCTTGTGATCCTATTTTGATGAACATCACCTTCTTGAGCACAAACCTCACTCAAGCTTCCTAAACGAACTTCATATTTATCATCCAGAAGTATGCTGCTGGCTTTAACGTCCCTTCAAGAACACAAACAAATATAGTGAATAGATGCACAAGTTTTCATTCCCAAGCTGTTTACGCTAGTTTCCATTAAAATTTGTCATTTATTTTAAATGCTGCATTTCTCCAACTTGCCCTTCATTTGGTTATATCTTGAATGAGAAGCGTAAATTAGCTCAAAATAAGGATAAATGGATAAGCATCATCTAAAAGGAAATGAACAAAAAGTTGTCCACACAAAAATAAATTCCTTTATAAAAATTGCGCAAGAATCATAACTGCTAGCAACTGTCCAAGTTTGATAGAAACTGGTCAAAATTGATTAAGAGATTTCACTAAGCACTTTCTCAGTAGCCTAAATGGTAGGAATAATAACCAAATCAATAACATCTCAGTGACTGACTTGTGTCCAAATGTCAAAACACGCCAACCATCAAGTTCAGGTATAAACACACAAACACATATCCTATATATATATATATATATATATATATATATATATATATATATTCTATGAAGTTTGTCAAATAGATTACATCACAATAAACAAATAAGAATATGCAAATTAGGGTTAAAACCACGACGTCATGTTTACAAATGATTGGCACGCGCAGCGAAAAGAAAATATTAAATCTAAGCAGATAAATGCAACTCTCCAAATCCTTTGTCCCTTATTAAAGTAATAATCAGTCACGTGTTGCGCATTTACAGCACCAATCTTTTGAAAGTCGAAAGTTAACCGTTACCCGTTGAGCAAGTTAAATATTGAAACAAAATAAAGTAAAGGGCAAACAATTGAAGCGAACTAACACGTGTCTGTTCAATAAGTACCTGTGAACAAGCGGTGGATTACATTCGTGATGTAAATACGACAAACCTTCAGCAGCTCCCGTCGCAATTTTCAGCCTAGTTATCCAATCCAGCGACTGTAAACTATCATCATCAGGATTCGTATTCTTGAACAAAGAAGTAGATAGGTCCCTATTCGGCATGTGTTTGTAAACAAGAAACTTCTCGTTCTCGTTCTCCAAGCAATGCCCCAACAGAGGAATCAATCTAGGATGAGAAACCTTGCTAAGAATCTCTAACTCCAGCATATACGTTTCCTTTTTCTCTAACAAACGCAAATCTATCTTTTTTATAATTACAGGTATCCCACCTTCGAGTTTTCCCCAAAATAGATCGCCAGAATGCCCACGCTTCATCAGGCTAGCGTCATTGAATTCACCCGTGGCTTGAAGAATCTGCTGATATGTAAACGCATCTCCGAGGGTTGAGAAATTC
Source organism: Phtheirospermum japonicum (assembly GCA_014905375.1). NCBI lineage: Eukaryota > Viridiplantae > Streptophyta > Magnoliopsida > Lamiales > Orobanchaceae > Phtheirospermum > Phtheirospermum japonicum. The sequence continues at coordinate 655,041 of BMAC01000444.1, read as the reverse complement.
AACGGTGCTCCAGCGGGCAGAAGATTACCCCCAGTGGATGCAACGGGCCCCGTATTAGTAGTACTTCTCGCGTTTGTTGCGCCTCTCTTGCGGTTGCACACAATCACCATTACAAGGATCGCTATCAAAAGTGCAATAAGCCCCACACCTCCAATAACGGAAGCTAAAATGATAACTGATGACGTATGGCTCTTATTTTCCGAAGGTTGCATGACGTTAGGCTCTCCGGAATCACCGAACAGCAAATTCCTATCTGCATAAAACGACGCGCACTCTGTCGTGTTCCTCTGGTTAATCTCATTCCGGAAACAATTCCCACCAAGTGATGATGTATTGCCACGTGCGTAAATTGGAACTGGACCCTCGAAATAATTGCCCGACAGGTCAATAAAACCAAATCTCCTTATTACAGGTGTAAGATATCCGTAAAGCAAATTACGGGATACGTTAAATACTGCAACAGAAGGAGCAATGCCGACGGAACTGAAATTGGGCAAGGGACCGGTGAAGTTATTTGCCGACGCGTCGAGGAATTGCAACGAAGGGATCGACCACAGCACATTAGGAAAATCACCACTAAAGGAATTATGATTCAAACCGACAAACTGCACCTGAGTTAGAGGGAAAAAAAGATCGACAGGCAATGGCCCTGAAAGCAAATTGTTCTCAAGTACTATTCGCCGCAGGTGTCTCAGTTTTCTCAAATCTAACGGCACTGCCCCCGACAGAGCGTTAAATCCGAGATCAAGTTCAACAAGAGTTGAAAGATTACCAAGTTGGGCGGGTATCAAAGACGACAAACTATTCCCTGAGAGATTCAAGAACCGCAAACTAGATAAATTGCCAAAAATATAAGGAATAGCTCCAGAAAAGAAATTCAAAGACATATCGAGGAAAGTAAGGTTCCCAAGAGCTGCAAATGTTGCAGGAATAGACCCTGTGAGCAAATTCCGAGAAAGATCAAGCGCAGAAAGCCCCAACAACCAGCCCAGACTAGATGGAACCACGCCAGTTAGATTGTTTTCAGAAAGATACAGTTGAACTAAGCTACTCAAATTGCCAAGAGTGAATGGAATAACACCATGAAGCGAACACGACCTAAGATCGAGCACTTGGAGTGCTGGAAGCTCCAATCCGAACCAATCGGGAATCGACCCCGGCATTGGGAAATTGGAGGCGTTGAACGAGGATAAGACGGTAAATTTCTGAAGTGCATCCACTGAAAACCGAGGGTTTTCACTTCCCTTCCTTGTTCTCCTAAACCCTGAAACGTTGATACCTGTGACCCTGCCATTGGTGCAGTGTATACCCGGCCATGAAGCACACGGGTCGGATTTTGCAGGCCACTCTTTAGCCCTCAACCCTAATGAAGTTCTTAACTGAAGCAAAGCTAATCGTTCTGGCCTGGAGACCAGAAATTGCTGCTCTAATGTATGACCAAAGAGAAAGAAAAATGAAACCACGCATATAAGAACTGCTCTGCACCAACGATCCACCATTTCTGCCGCAACTTCATTGAACTTTAGAAGAAACATCACCCTTATATTCACATATCAATGATTATACGCACGCAACAGGTGTTCGTAAAACTCGGAATTTAGGGGTTGTTGGTGTGTGCATTTAACCAAGGTTGGTTGGAAATTGAAGAAATGTAATTAAGAAAGAAAACGGACAATTCTCTAAAACGAATCCAACAAATAAACACTCACCTCAATCTTTTCTTCTTAGAATAAAAATTTTTAAAAAATCGAAATCCCTCTCTTTCTCTCCTCAAATTGCTTCAGTAGTCGAGAATTCCGGGGTTTAGGTGAACAGAGATAGTAAATGTGTTGACAAAAAAATGAATGCCGAATGGTGAGTAGCGGTGGTGGTGACGATGGACAGCAGTAGAGAGAGAGAGGTACTACCAGCGTAATTAAAGTCTCTTTCTCTCTCTAAGAAATGAACTCTACCGCGCAGAAAAAAAAGAAAAGAAAAAAACCGCTGAAAAACTACGATATATATTGTATGTATCGCCGATCTTTTTCTTTCTGTTTTTTTTTCTTGTAAAAAAAAGTTTAGAAAGCTTTCGCTGGGGCGGCGGCAGCACCGCAGAACGAGTCGGTCGGGTCACGTTAGAAAAGAGTATGGGTCCGGGATTCGGGTCGGGTCTGACCAAATGTGAAAATAGTATGACTAGTGACTACGATGGGGTGACCGCCGAAATTCCCGCTCAATACAGCTCAGCTTGAAATTTCTCTTTATAATATATTGATGTGAAAATGAAAAAGCTCTTTAATTTAAATTAATATTTAGACGTGGCTAATGGGACGATCGGGTCGGTGTGAATATCACCGGTACCGTCAATGTATAATCACGACCATACTCCATTTTCTTGTATAAATTACTAGTTTAATATCCGTATATTATACGAAATTTATCAAAATATAAATAAAAGATATATTTATGATAATTATATTTATAATTTAGGAGTCATGTGAGATGAAAGTCTCATGCACGGTTTTGAAAGCCATTCCCTTGGTTTATCGCTTGTAAAGCATCCCAAGTAATTCTCTAAGCACCGATTAAATACCTCACTCACAGTTTGCATGAGATTCCACTTATTGTATGTCATTTTAAGCCTTAGGTAGTTGTTCCTCCAACATTTCTCTTGGTCTGATAGTCTTTTTAACGCTTTCTAATCTATTTTTTTTCTTGTACAGATCTTCCTTTCCTTCCTCGTCCAGTGACGGATTTGCTTCCTCTTTCAGTAAGTCTTCTTCTTTAGTAAGAAGAGTACTGCCTAGAGCAATGTGAGTTAAAGTGTCTATATGGGAACCGGCCGTAAACTCCTTTTCTGGTGTAGAGTTTTAATCTAAAATAAATAAATTCAAATGATGCATTCTCAACCCAAAGTCTCGTTCTCCTGATCGTGACTGATATATTTTATAATGTCAGTGTGCATACGTGGCAGGAGATGATTGGATATGGGGTGGGTTATGGATAATGCTTGTTGGCATTATATCCTATGTCCATGACATCTCAACCAATGTCTTATATATTTGTTAATTATTATAATTATTAATAATTTTATATTTTAATATCAACCCAATATATTAATTCTGTTGACACCTTGCTTAGGTGTCAACTAAATATTCAATCATATGACATGTGTCATTTTGTTGTTTAGTGAAATTTTGATGTGGCAATCCCACATCTTTTTGAATAAAATCCTTCCTTTCATAGAATTTTTTTCAGGCTATAAAATAGTACTTTTTTTTTTCATTCATTTTTCATTTGTTTTGTTTTGTTATAATTGCTTCACTCTCTCTCTCTCCAAAACCTATTACTCCCGATTTTTCTCCTTAATTCCATTATCTTTGTTTTGTTATATTTGGTTCATTGATTCTCTCCAAAACTTAATACTACTGATTAGAAAAATTTCCTCATAACACAATTAAATGACGATTAATCTGAGATGTTGCTACCAATATTTTTTAAAGTTGTGATTTTCCATGTTAATCATTCAATGGTTAGTTTTTCGATTTATTTGTTCATTTTGCTAATTTCTTTATTCATATTGCAACCCGTTTTTTTTACTTTATTTTTAAATTTTGGTGATTTGCTTCTGTTGCAACCTAGATCTGTTGAATTGCAATCCAAATCTGGGTTTTTTCAACCAAGATCTGTTTATTTGTGGTTAGTCGAGAAATTTTCATAATCTGTTGAATTCTTATTGTTTTTACATTTATCCTTTTTTTTAAAAAAAAATTTCGCATTAATTGTTTAGGTGTTTTTCTAAATTTGATTAATTAATGGCTTCCTTGGGTAAGATTTATTTCAGTGATTCTCATTTTTCTTTTCTCCTTTTTCTTCTAATAATCGAAATATAGATGTAGGTCATAGATGAAATACTTAATGTTTATAATTTTTTTTTTCTTGGAACTGCCGATCGATAACTATATTTATACTATCTCAGTCAACGTTCAAATTTTGTTAGTTGAACAACTGGATTTTCTTTTCTTTTCTTTTATTTTCTTCTTTTCTCTTATTGATAAATCAAAGTCATTATCTACTGATTAATAACCCCGACACGTACAATATGCAATTCATGTTTTGATAGCTTAAATGCAAAATTGGTGCTATATGGGCACTAGCAGTTTTGATCATAAAATGTCTTATTTATCAATTTGGGCCGTAAGCAATTCTTGATCCATATTTACTAAATTGTGTAATTTAATTTAATCCCAAAAAATTCTAATTTAGTGCAATTAAAAAAGTGTTAATTACAAAAGTTGTCTATGAGGTTGATCTAATTACAAAAATCCCAACTAATTACTAGGGTTATGCCAGGTAGTATATTTAGTTGCTATAATTAAGTTGGATTATAAGGGAGTGTTCCATAATCATATATATTCTTACAAAATTAATTTAAATACATTAGTATAAATACAGTAATATTATCTTATAATCATATATATTCTTACAAAATTAATCTAAATACATTAGTATAAATACCGTAATATTATCTTATAGTCATATATATTCTTACAAAATTAATCTAAATATCATTAGTATAAATACTGTAATATTATCTTATTATGGTAATATTGGCATATATACTATTATAGTAATACAGTAATTATGGTATATATTAATATGCTTGTCAATCAATCAGTCTTATTATTTTTGTCAATCAATATTAATTGTAGATCTTAATATTTGTTCATCACATTATTTGCTCAATCAATCTTATTATAGGTTCATATTACAAAAAGAAAATAGATTAAAAGTATTAGAGTATCTACTAAACATATGTATATATAATTATAAATTCATAATCGGTAATTGTAATTATATAACGGTAATTTAGCAAAATTAAATACATTGAAAAAATATATAATTAGACATAGATTTATTAATTAATTACACACTATGTAACCACGTTACTATAATTTACATCGTGTATAATTAATCATTTATTAATTACAATACATAAAAGATATATATTCTAAGAGAAAAATATGTAAATTAAGAAAAATTAATATAAAAAATATATAATCAATTATTTTCGTATTATGGTAATATTAATATATATATATATATATATATATATATATATATATATATATATATATATATACACATTTTCATTACAATTAATTAGACATTGATGTATAATTAATCATTTTTCATAATTACAAAACATACGAGATATATATTCTTACAAAATTAATGTAAATTATTTAAAATAAATATCATAAATATACAATCAATTATCTTCGTATTATGGTAATATTAATATATATTAGTATTTTTAAGATTTTCATTACGATCAATTAGACATTGATTTGTAAATTAATTATACCAAATATAACCACATTATAATTAATCATTTTCCATAATTACAATACATACAAGTTATATATTCTTATAAAAATAATGTAAATTAATTACAATAAATACCATAAATATACAATCAATGTCCATCGTATTAGGGTATATTAGTATTTTGTAGATTTTTATTACAATCACTCCGACATTGATTTGGAGATTAATTATACCATATATAACTACTATGTTTGATAGTATATCTTGATTGATATTGTCCATAAACTGTATTTAATCTCTATATATTTGTTCCGATATATTTCTGGTATATTTGTATATTATGTTAATATATTTGTTCATTTCAAAGCCGTTTTTGAAATCAATTATGGTTGTCATTATTATTGATCAATAACAAATTCCATTGACTTGATATCATTAATTACAATATTCATAAATGAATTCGATTAATTATTCCACATTCCATATGCCTTCTTTTTCATGCTGTATTTTGCTTACAAGATTTAATTGATTTTACAAAAATATCATATGATATTCTACATTGTGATTTTGACTCAATTGAGTAGAATCATTTACCAATAGAAATGAATAAAACTTTTACTTATTACTGCTGCGTATTTTCATGTATTTATATTACTTAAGAATTTAATCTCTATATAAATAATGTATAATCACTTTTTGCTACATATATAAAAATAATTTTCATAATGAAAAGATAATATTTTTGAAGTGGACTTGCGTCAACTTCAAAACGACAATGTCGATTTGGGAAAAAAAAACCCCGTTAATACAGTCTACAATGATTTTTTCAAAATTTAAGTGAATAATATCATTTTTTTTGTTTGTATTAATAATTCAAAATTTGAAGTTGATAAATTATTTCTCAACATTCGGGTTATTAATAATATAGTCTATAATGTATTTTCTTGAACTTTAAAGTGAAGATTTTTTTTACTTTTATTTAATATTTACTTTATGAACTTAACAATTTTTTATAATAAAGATTACGTTTTTATACTTTTCTTAGCAATGCCCGCGTAAACGCGGGTTATCGAACTAGTTTAAATTAAATTCGTTAATAATATTATTTACATACTTAAAATATTCAAAAGAGATCATATTCTCAACCCGTGTCTAATCTATATTTATTAATTATTATTATTGTTATTATGAAATCATATTATATTATAATATTTAGATTAAATTTGTTAATAATAGTATATGTAATATTTTTTTTTTGTTGTTTCCTTGATTTTTTTTTTCTGCGTAAGACATTAATTTATTCATGTAAATATATAATGTGTTCATCAATGTTTTATATTGGGATTAGATAAGGAGATTTAAAATATATTTAATATTTATTTTTATAAGTGCAATAATTTATTTTTTTTGTTGTTGATTCTCTCTCTCTCTCTCTTTCTTTCTCTCTCTCCCTCTCTTTTTTGGCATAACAATAGTTTTTCATATATATTATTAATATTATTCTCAATGCATTATATTAGATTAGATATCCAAATTTAAGTTTATATATTTTATATTTATTTCTCTTTTGTAAAGATTTTATATAGCTCGTTATTTTCTTAAGTAAGATATTAGAAATTCTAAATAAAATTATTTGAACTTATATAGATTTTTTTTGATTAAATATGACTTATTTATTTTTTTAATTAGTTAACTAAAATGAAAATACTGAATTAGGCAAAATATGATAAAGAAAATATTGAATTAAGTAACATATAATAAAAGAAAAATATAATAATAAAAGAATATTAAGTTAGGTAAAAAAAATATAAAATATATTAAATTAGGTAGATATTAGATTTGGTGACAAAGAAATACCAGAATCAATTAATTGGTTAAATAACATATGATCTATTTCCATTATAAATGTTGGTCAGATCATCCTATTCTCAAGCCGAATGTCGCTCTATCCCTAGGCGGGAAATTAGAATTTATAATTTTCTTAACTTTCTTCTACTGATTAGTATTGCAACTTTAAAACCGATCCAAAAAAAAACTAATATTAAATTGAACTATTTTGCATTAACTAAAAACAAAAGCAAAGAAGGGGTGGTACTTTGAATTAACTAAACTAATTAACGAGCAAATAAAAATAAAAAGAGATTCAAGATTCTCACCATTCTAATTCTTATAGTGATCAATCGTGTAACATTCTACCAGTTTGTCGATAAGAGTTGCTAACTTTAGTTAACAAATCGTCATGGTAACTGTAATTACTTTCTAAAATAAGTTATGTATTGAACAACCTAGACAACTCTCTAAATTCAATTCTACGATCATATTTGAATTAAAACAACCGATTACTTTAAACAATATTCACAAAAGCTCAAATCGTTAACATATGTTTATGCTACTCTAGACATGAACTGATTCTAGTTTACTACTGATGAAACGAGTGTATAAACAATTGTTGGTAAATTGTATTCAATCAATTTAATGGTACAACGAAATTCGTGTGAACGAATTGTATAGGCTCGATCTACGTCTCGTGTAGATAATCGTATCATTTTAAAATTTTCAAATTCAATTATTGGTGAGTGAGAAATGATACTTTGAAGTTGAATAATTGCTTAAGTGCTTTATTTTTTTATCCCACATTGAATGTTAATCAATGTGGAAGGGAGTTTAAAAATAATTACATTTCATTAGTGGACATCAAGTGGGCCAGTGGGTGTTGTGGACTTTGTCACGCGGGCTCTTGGACTTGGGTTCGCCCGTCCGCCTTCGGCGAAGCCGAGTTGGACCTTGAACCCGGGACTTGGGACTTGGGAAATTGGTCCGATTGAGGTGGTCCGTATGGGGGTCTTGGTTCAACCCAGGTTACCTTTTTAGTTGCGTGCGTTTTGAACGCACACGCTCCTGATCATTTGGACTTCTGACCATTACAAAAACGGAAAGCACACGTCTGACCTTTCAGGTACGTTTCCAAAACGTACGAACTAAACATGCAATGCATGTGCACGCTGTACCTGTCCAGGTTCATGCTGCCTGTTTGAATGACTTAATGACGCCTTTAAGGACGTCATTAAACTGGCTGTAACCTCTCGCTGGAACCCTTATATAAGGGTGAGAAGATCCAGTTCACTTCACACCTGAAACAACACGGAAATCATAGAACACTCGCAGCATACATATCTTTCTGCATTTTCTCTTTACATAGTTCAGTCCATACTCTTCGAGTTCACTGGAGCTCTGTTATTTACGGTGCTGTAATACCAGAGACGAAGTCGTTTTATCTTTGGGGATAAATTTCCAAAACCGAAGGGCACTATCGGGCCAATTTCGTCTTGCGGAATGAGTTCTACTCGACCTTATATCTCTTTCTGTTTTATTTTTCCAGTTTCTAGTGATATTCCAGACAGTACCTGTTTGTGCTCGTATTATTTCAAACAATCGCAAGACGAGATCTGTTTGTAATTTGTAATTTACTGTTTTATATCACTACCGAAAAGATGTCTACCTCCAACACTCCGACGAGCTCGACTGCTTCTGCCTTGACCACCACTGCCCCTGCAGTCACGAACAACTCAATGATTGGTGCGTCTACGCCAAACATGAACATGAGTCATGCTGATTTCCTCCTCAATCAAGGAGCCTTCGACACGCTCCTTGAGACACTGTCGAGGCCCATCTCGGCAAATAACCCAAACTCAGGCACAGCTTCGGTTGCTGGATCGTTCCCTTATGGGATGGGGACTTCGGTCCAAACTGTGTCGACTTCGGCTGTGAACCATCCTACTGGGATGATGGGAACTTCGGTCCCAAGTATGTTTTCTGGATCATTCCCTTATGGGATGGGGACTTCTGTCCAAAATGTGTCAACTCCGACTGTGATCCATCCTACTGGGATGACGGGAACTTCGGTTCCAAGCATGTTCGCAACGGCTCCGCCGACATACTCTTCTGTTACCCATTCAACGGGTATAATGGGGACATTTGTTCCTACTATGACCACTCTGGTGCACTCCTCACGGATAATGCCCGCCGCGGAGAAGCCTCCAAAATTCAATGGTGACGGCTTCAAGAGTTGGCAATAAAAGATGTTGTTCTACCTTATGATACTTGGCTTTGCTAACTTCGTGAAGGAAGACAAACCACCCACTCCGAACGAGTCCGAGACCAACTTCAATGTTCGTTCCGCCTATGATAACTGGCACAACGACGACTATCTGTGCAAAGGATTTCTCCTTAGTAGCATAGAAGATAATACAGCTCCGACGAGGCTGGTACTAGGGGTGAGCATTCGGTCGGTTCGGCCAAAAACCGAACCGAACCGAATAACCGAAAACCAAAATACTGTATTTTTTGCGGACCGAACCGAACCGAACCGAAATTGACATCAAAACTGAAAGTTAACCGAACCGAAGAATTCGGCTCGGTTCGGTCGGTTATTGTTGTAATTTCAGTTGGGCTGATTCACAGGCCCAATTCCTATTTGGCCCAATTCCAAGTTTTCAATTAATAACAAACATCAGAAAAAGAAAGAATTTGTAAGCCCAATCTCCATCTTAACTTAAGAGTTTTACAAATTAAAACCATTTGCAAACCCAATCCCTGTCTTAAATTACAATTTTACAAATTAAAAATATGGTCTTAATTGCAGATCATAGGAGAAAACAAACAACTACAATTTTACATAAAAACAACAGGAATAGAGGCAATCTTCAACAAAAAACAGCAGCGAATTTCAAAAATTAAACAGCAACAAAGAAAAACAGAAACATCAAAACACCACGACCACAGCAACATCAAAACAACAGCAGCAAACTTCAGCAAAAAAAGCACCACAGCAACATCAGAACAGCAGGAAACTTCATCAAAATGCAAAAAACAGCACCACAGCAACAAACTTCAGCAAAAAACAGGTCCAAACTTCGACAAAAAAACAGCAGCACCATATCGCCCAAAAAAGTAGCACCAACAAATTAACTGGTGTTTGATAATGTCTGTCCGATCCCCACATTAGGCAGCTCTAAAATACATAAACAATAAAAGTTCATAATCAAAATAAAATATTATATAACAAAAGGCAACAAATAAAAATCAAAAACTTAAAGAAATAACCTTTTTCAAACTTTTCAAGTTCTTCTTGTAGTTCTTCAACACACATAGGTTTGTTTGAACTTCGCAACCAATCTTGTGCACATACCAAGGCTTCAACAATCTTGGGAGTTAATGAACTCCTAAACACATTTAGAACTCTCCCACCTGATTAAAACATAAAGAAATAAATAGAAATAATTATTAGAGCATAGAAAAAATTAAATGGTATGGAGGCAAGAATATAGAAATGTCATAAGGGCACCTGTACTAAATGCCGACTCTGAAGCTACAGTTGAAATTGGGACGGCTAATATATCACGAGCCATTCTAGAAAGAATGGGAAATCTTCCCGAATTGACCTTCCACCAATTCAACACATCAAGATTCTCTGAATYCTCTAAGGTAGCCTCGTTGAAGTAAAGCTCTAGCTCAGTTTTTTTAGTTCCACTCCCACTCTCCAATTTTTGCTTCTTAAATTTAGCTTTCAAGACATTCATTGGAATCTTGGTAACTTTCTCAGAAATGGAATCAGTGATTAACCAAGATGGAAATGCAACTCTCTGAAGAGTTTGTGGCGAGCAATTCCGATGCCTCGAAGAACACTGAGCCTGAATGTTCAAGTCAACCTTCAAAAGAAACTAAAGGTCCGTCCGGAAAAGAAGAGGAAGGTCATGGGAGAAAGATCTGAGGTTTGGGATTTCTTTAGTAAGATTAAAGATGATAGTGGTATTGTGGTTTCTGCTGAGTGTAACAAATGTCATAAAGTATATGCGGCTCACTCTAGAAGAAATGGGACCTCATCATTAAAACACCACATAGAAACATCCAAATGTATGAAAGAACAAGATGAAGATACTAAACAAACACAATTGAATCTGAAACCAACTGAGGGTGGGGTCACTGGGGTAGGTACACTTAGTACTTGGAAATTCGATCAAGGTGAAATTAGGGATGCTATTGCATACATGATAGTTGTTGATGAATTGCCATTTAAATTTGTAGAAGGTGCGGGATTTCAAAGAGTTATGTCGAAAGCATGCCCTAGGTTTAGAATGCCATCTAGATGGTCAGTTTCAAGGGATTGTTTTCAGTTGTATGCGGATGAAAGGTTAAAGTTGAAGTCTTTTATGAAAAATAATTGTCAAAGAATCTGTCTTACGACTGATACTTGGACGTCGGTGCAAAAAATTAATTACATGTGGCATTACTGGCCCACTTCATTGATAATAACTGGAATTTGCATAAAAAAATCATAAATTTTGTTCCTGTTACTAGTCATAGAGGTGAATACATTGGGAAGGCATTGGAAACATGTGTTCTTGATTGGGGGTTGAAAAATATATTTACTATTACTGTAGATAATGCAACTTCGAATGATACAGCTATTGCTTTCTTGAAAAAAAGAATGTTAAATTGGGGGGGTTGTGTGGCAAATTGTAAATTCCTTCAAATGAGATGTATTGCACATGTAATTAATTTGATTGTTACCGAAGGCTTAAAGGATTTAAAACTTTCAGTGAAACGTGTGAGGAAAGCTGTGAGATATATTAGAAATTCTCCTTCTAGAATTAAAAAATTTAGGGAGTGTGTCGAGTGGGAAGGCATAGAGAGCAAGAGCTCGTTGTGTTTAGATGTGGCTACAAGGTGGAATTCCACATACTTGATGTTGAAAACAGCGGTACAATTTGAGAAAGCATTTGAGAGGTATGGCGAGCAAGATCCGTACTTTGCGACTGATTTAGCGAAACATGGGATTCCAACTTCCAGTGATTGGTCTAGTGTTAGAAAAATTGCTGATTTGTTGAAATACTTTTATGAGATGACATTACGTATTTCAGGTTCTTTGTATGTTACTTCTCACTCTTTTTTTAATGAGATTAGTGATATGTGTTGCATCTTGAATGAATGGAAAGAGAGTGATGATCATGAAATCAAAGACTTGGGTACGTCTATGAAATCAAAATTTGATAAGTATTGGGGGGTTTGGAGAATATGAACAAAATCATCTTTTTTGCAAATGTTTTTGATCCTCGTGATAAACTCGAGTACATGCAATATTCTCTTGGTGAGATGTATGGTTCTGAAAAGGGCAGTGCATTGTTTAGAAAAGTGAATGATGAGCTTTTTGAGTTGTTTGAAGAATATAGGAATAAGTATCTTCCACTTAGGGGTGAGTCGATCGATAACAACCTCTCAAGTTCTAGCTCTAATTCTAC
>BMAC01000444.1:617420-641320 GCA_014905375.1 Phtheirospermum japonicum | reverse complement strand
CACTCCCATTCCTTCAAGCAACTTATACATCTGATCTCGAGCTATGTTTTTAGTGAATGGATCCGAAATCCACATCTTAAAGATGATTGTAGTGGAAACCCAACCATGATGAGTGGAGATCCCACAAACTTGGTTCAATGGGAAAACTAAACTATAAAAGTATGGGTAAGTAAAACTCTACAACCCTATTCCTTAAACGACAAAAGTAGAGTTTTTAATCTGTCATGTGGTGAGGATAAATCTGTGATTTTTAATGATTCTTGTGCAGGTCTTTGAATTGAGTATGATAGAATACTCGTTTTAAGAATCACCTATGTAAGCGAGAAGTGAGGGCCGCTTCTACTGAATGCTTATGAATCCAAAGAAGTTGTCCATGGCCAGAAACGGACACAAAACGTGAGAACGGAAGAATTCTAAGACCTTAGTGGGTTGGTACTATTGTCTACTATACACAAAGGGGAATAGTCCAAGAATTATGTTCACTAATCCACCGGTATGCTTGGTAGTATTAACTAAGGAGGGTTCAAGGCCACAAGCCACCTATCCCTATTCTCTATTGTCTCTTAAGGACTGAGCTATGTATTTGCATTCATGTTTTTCGTTTTGGAGTTTCTCACTCATGTAGGGGATTGTTGGTAAATTGTATTTAATCAATTTAATGGTACAACAAAAACCCGTGTTAATGAATTATATAGGCTCAATCTACGTGTCGTGTAGATAATCGTAGCATTTTGAATTTCTCAAATCCAATTATTGATGAGTGAGAAATGATGCTTTGAAATTGAATGGTTGCTTAAGTACTTTATTGTTTATCACACATTGAATGTTAATCAATGTGGAAGTGAGTTTAAAAATGATTACATTTCATTACTGGACATCAAGTGGGGGTGTTGTGGACTTTGTGTGAACAAAGCTCACACGGGCTCTTGGACTTGGGTTCGCCCATGCGCCTTCGGTGAAGCCGATGGCGGAGCCGAGCCCGAGCCCGAGCCCGGTCCCGGACCTTGGTCCTTGGCCTAGGACTTGGCCAATTGGTCCGAATTGGCTGGTCCGATTGAGGTGGTCCGTATGGGGGTCTTGGTTCAACCCAGTTTACCTTTTTAGTTATATGCGTTTTGAACGCACACGCTCCTGAGAAGTCATTTGGACTTCTGACCGTTACAAAACGGCAAGCACACGTCTGACCTTTCAGGTACGTTTCCAAAACGTACGAACTCAACATGCAATGCTTGTGCACGCTGTACCTGCCCAGGTTCATGCTGCCTGTTTGAATGACTTAATGACGCCTTTAAGGACGTCATTAAGCTGGCTGTAACCTCCCGCTGGAACCCCTATATAAGGGTGAGAAGATCCAGTTCACTTCACACCTGAAACAACACGGAAATCATAGAACACTCACAACATACATATCTTTCTGCATTTTTTCTTTACGTAGTTTAGTCCATACTCTTCGAGTTTGCCGGAGCTCTGGTATTTACGGTGCTGTAATACCAGAGACGAAATCATTTTATCTTTAGGGACGAATTTCCAAACCCGAAGGGCACTACCGGAGCAATTTCATCTTGCGGACAGAGTTCTACTCGACTCGACTTGATATCTCTTTCTGTTTTATTTTTCCAGTTTCTAGTGATATTCCAGACAGTCCCTGTTTGTGCTCGTATTATTTCAAACAACAATTGCTTATTAAAATCTCAAATCTAAGCAAATAGAATATGAAACCTTGAAAAGGTAGGCCTAAACTAAATCACTCACAATTTATACACTAAACATATAACAAAAATTATCCACATAAAAATTTTTAATATCCCCTATATACTAATAAAATATAATCTATTCCAAATATCTGTCTATGAAGGCTCCCATATACTAATAAAATATAATCTATTCCAACTGCCAGTTTATAAATGCTCGACAACGAGTAACTATTTGACCAATTTCAATTTTTGTTATAATGTTTAAGGAAAATAATTTTTATATTGGATACAACACTCATTTGTTCAACCTTACATAACTTTTGATCAATTCATTTGTTAACCCTATATAAATCAAAACTTCCCTATTATCTTCTCATAAATATAAAAATAAATTCTAAATATCTATTTTGAAAATGCCAAAAAAAAAATAGTATAAAAAATATTAAAATATAATATTATATAAATATCAAAACATGAAATCAGAATATATATATATATATATACACACACACACACACACACACACACACATAATAAACTATTATTTAAATTTATATAATTATTTAATAAATTAAAAAATTTAAAAACTCAAAAATAGTATAGAAGAATATTATAAGTCATTAAAAATTATAAAGCAAGTTAAATAAATATTTAAACATGAATAATTACTTAATATATTTAAAAATGAAAACTTGATAGAAATGTTTATATATATATATATATATATATATATATATATATGTGTGTGTGTGTGTGTGTGTGTGTATGTATATATTCTTAGAGTTTCAATTAATATAAATAAGTTACAAAAACTTATAATTTAAAGAATTACACTAATTCTTATCTTTGAAATTCTGATTCCTTTCCTTTATTAATAAGTAAGAGGAAATCTTACTTAACTTATTTTTGACGCCCGGACCATGATATGAAACAAGTCGATAAAGCACAAATTGCCTTTCTCAAATTACACTACAAAAGAACTCGAAAATGCCGATGGAAATTACAGACGGGTAGCATCCCGTCGGTAAAAGTCTGACATTCTCGACGGCCTTCCTGACTACCCTAATTAACGACGGGTTAGCCATGGATGTAGCCCCTCGATAGGTTTCTCCATCGGGAAGTTGGAGGCAATAAAGTCCACCCAATATGCCGTCGGCTAGTTTTTAAAAAATAAAAAACAAATTAGATTTTATTTGTCGACGGAAACGTAGCCATCAAATTTTATTTACCGACGAATTCTTTCTGCCGAAAATGCCGTATTTTCTCTACCGGTGAAATTACCGACGGAAACTGTCCGTCGATAAACTTAATAAAACAACAGCAGACGCTGCAAATCCTCTCATTCGCAAACAACAACACACACAAAAAAAAAATAAAAAAATAAGGCGGGAGAGTCAGAGAGAAACGGGAGAAGGGAGCCACCGCCGGAGCACCATCACCGTCATATATTAAGGTGTATTAGCCTTCTAATTCAAATTGATTTTTTTTAATTTAAAGTTTTGATTTAATTTGATTTGTAATTCAATTTAATAATTAGGGATTCAATTTATGATTTATGATTTTAAGTAACGATTGAGTGGTTGAAGTAGGCTTTAATTTAGGGTTTAGAGTTTGAATTTAGGAATTAGGTTTTGAGAAATTTAATTGGGGGGTTCAATTTAAGGATTTAGGCTTGATTTATGCAATTGCAAAATGATTTTAGATTTGGGGTTTGATTTAATTGAATTCAGGGTTGGAATTTCTTTTTTGAGTTTTCTATTTTTTATATTTAAAACTTATGTTTATTATTTATTTTATTTTTGAAATTTGCTTTAACTGTGTAATTTTTTATAAATTAATTAAATACAGAAATTAAATTTTCTGATATTTCTTAATTTTTTGTTTATTTTTTAGTTTTTAAAATCTGTTCTCTTAAAAAAAATAAATAATTGCCTGTTTCAAATTAATTAAAAATATAATATTAAAATCTTTTTTTATTTAAATCCATTTTTAATTTTATTTTTTAAACAATTAGGATTTGATCGTATCTAATTGGATAATTAAGGCCCAATTTCGAATTTAGTCATAGTTTATGAATAAATTAGTTAATTAGGAAATTAGGGTACAATTGTATCTAACTAGAAATGTAGGTTTCGATTTTATTGAATTTAGGTAATTTAGGTTATCGTATTACTTTATCGAATTTATATATATTGTGATGCATGCTGAATATTTTATTTTATATTGTATATGCATGGGAAGGCCGTGGTGATCGGCTGGGTTTTAAAAAAAAGTATACATGCATGGGAAGGCCGTGGTGATCGACCGGCTTTTAAAAAAATGTATATTGTACATGCATGGGAAGGCAGTGGTGGTCGGCCGAGTTTTTTAAAAAAATGTATATTGTGCATGCATGGGAAGGCCGACGGACTATTTGCGGTTGGTGGATATTGTTCTGTTTGGTTGATATTGTTGTTTTTAAATTTTGTATGATTAGTGTAGCAAGGACGATATGTATTTTCGACTCGTTTAATTCGATTTAATATCAAATACAGAGTTTGATACTAAAGTCTGAATTGTTCCCTTCTAGAATACGTACCTTAGACTCGTTTGGGATTTGGTATCAAATAGCGAATTTGACACTAAATTTCGGATTGTCCCATTTTTGGACAGTTTGAGAATGTGGGTGTAGTATGGTTATATCTTATGCGTATGTGTTATGTTGACTTTGAAATTTCAGTTTATGCATCTTTCTTTTGTTCTCGGGTGTATTGAATATATGTTTACCTGGAGAACTAAGGGGAGATGCTGCCGAGATTTCGAAACCAACAAAAATGCATATTTTAAGATAATACGTACTACTTACATTCTTGAATGGGATAGAAGCATTGCCAATAATTCAAATTACTCTTCTTTCTCATAATGCTGCCAAAATTTCGCCACCCACATTCTTTTCCTCTCACTCTAGAATGATCGATCATTCTATCTAGTATCACAAATAATTAACACCCTAAATTATAGGATGGTTATTGCTGATCGTAGTTGTATGTGCAAACGACAGGGGGATGACGGATTTCTTTCGGATACATTCGTGAAAGGGGTGGAGAGTTTCATTGAATTTGCACTCACGCATGATTTTACAAAGAGGGACGACAGTAGTATGATGTCAAGGGAGTCATACCGGCTATTGTCAGCAAGCAGACCTGGGGGGCTTGGCAGAAGGCGTGGGCAAGGCCAGAGGAGGTTGAAAGATCACGGAGGGCTAGCAGGAACAGGATGAGCAAGCCAGAGCGGGTCTCGGGGGACGAATCGCATATGAGATAACATCGTAAGTTATATATATATATATATATATATATATATATATATATATATATATATATATATATATATATATATATATATATATATATATATATGATAAAATAATAAATTAATTGTTACAACGGAAGGAGATGGGTAGAGAACCCACCGCGTACGAGTTTCTACCGAGTCTGCATCAGAAAGGCGACGGCTCATTTACGGACCCCAAATATCAGTGGATAGTTGTAAGATTATTTAATTTCTAAACTTAAATTAATTTAAATATTAACTTTGTTTTTGTCATTATTATGCATGAAAATAATTAACGATTTTGTTTTATCTATCAGATGGAGGTTCAGACTACATTGGAGAGCAGCCGTGCTGCATCACAGGAGTCTGGCACGTTTGTTAACCCAAATGACGTCTACCTCTCCGTAGTCCGACCCAAGAAGTATCGACAATTTGGGACGGGATCGCTCGCCAAGGAGTTCGATACAGGCTCCAACTCTACATCATCCCAATAGGTCGGTCCTCGTCTGGAGCAGCTGCAGACGTAGTTCGAGGAGGATGAGATGAGGCGTCAAGAGGAGTTTCAGAGGTTGCGCGATGCACAAGCGCAGTCTCAGGATGAGTTTAAGAGGATGCGCGAGGCGCAGGCCCAGATGGACTTCGAGCAGCGACAGGTTGAGGAGCGTATTAATGTTGCGATGGCCGTGTTGGGAGCACGACCTCCTCCTCCCCCTTCCCCTTCCCCTCATGCTGATTAGTTTATTCGATCTCGAGATGTTGGATTATTATTATAGAATTCATTTTGGATTATTATTGTAGAATTCATTTGATTATGTATTTGCATTTATAAAATATTTTTAAATAGGTGGTTGAACAATTAAGAAAAACAAAAATAGGTTAATTATTCCAATTAATTAAAATAATATTAAATTTAAAAATAAATTTACCCACGGACATGGAGGCCGTCGATGAAATTAATTATTATTTTATTTGCCGACGGGCGTGGACACTATCGACATTATATACTTTTCTTGATATATTTAATTTATTCATGATGGACATAATATTCGTCGACAAATCCAAAAAAAAAATAAAAAGGAATCCCGACGGCAGCTTACTGAAGCTGTAAGGTTTTAGTGGTGTTGAGTATATAGAGGGCTTCATGTGGCTTGGTATTATCGGAATTCAATTGATTGTATGAATTAACGAGTTTTTAGCTAAAAGAAAACGTAAATAAAGCAAGTATTTCGAATGCATCATGCATTTGCCATATTGAAATTGCAAGCAATAATCAAAATAAGCAACAAAAAGCAAAGAAACAACAAAGTACAATCAAAGAAACCCAAAGTACAACTATGCATGCATGATCATGAAATCTAAATAATGCGAATCAACGAAAATCGAAAGAACCATTGGAAAGAGCAATGAAAGTTGACGTGAAAGTTAAAATATTTACAAAAAATAACTAGAAACAAGGAGTAGATCTAGAAATCAAACTTAAACCATGCATAAAAATAAAAACCAAAATAAAGCATAAGAAGTACTTAAAATAAAAATGATCAAGGACCCGATCTATGATCAAGGTGTGTCACTCACCTAGATTCTATAAATCAAATCACAAATCTAACAATAAATCTAAGAGCTAAGACAAAATGCACAAATTGAAGAACAAGCGTGAAATCGAAGAACAAGGAAGAAATTAAGAAAAGCTTATTTGAATTAAGAAAAAGAATCACAAACTTGATGAAATTACAATCCAAAATAAATCCAAGTGATGGCTTGAATTCTTCTTGAGCTAACAAACCCAAGGAAAAGCTTGAAAATAAAACCTAAATGCTAGAGAGGATTTAACCCCCCAATTCATACATGAGTTAGGAGAATGAGAGATGATACCCTACTTGAATTCATCTTACATCTATTTATACTAGGTTTAATTAAGGGTAAATGGGTCAAATAAGACTTAAAAGCTTGGGTTTCCCGTGTTTGACCAAAGTTGACCCGAAATGACCTTGCTAGCCACTTGGCTAGGCTTGGCGCGGCATTGGCGTGCTGGTGTCGGGTGGAGGCATGCGGCAAGATTCGGCGGGAGCGCGCGGGAGCTTGTGGGCATTGGCGGGCGCGCGGTGTGGGCGTAGGCTGGCGCACACAGAAGCTTGCGGGCGCTGGCGTAGATTGGCTGTTACGCACGGGAGCAGTCGGCAGGCGTGCGGCGCTGGTGAGCACTGGCGGGCGCTAGCGTGCGGGTTGTGCAGGCGGCGGCGGCAGACAGGCAGGCGTGGGCGTGGGCACAGGCTTGCCTTGGCGCGCGGCAGCTTGCGCCAAGGTCCGGTTGGCGAGTCTTGGCACAACTCGGCACGTCTTGGCGACCATTCCAGAAAGTTTTGGTGTTTTAGAGCTAGCTCATGTCATGGATTTTGACACATCCTGGCACGTTTTGGCGTGCCCAGACTCGCTTTGGCTCGAGCTAAGGTTAGGCCAATGGCCAATTTCACCTTCTTTTTCGCTTTCTTGTCACTTCTATCGCCAAATGTTGCACGTATTCATTCTGTAAATTATTTTTGTCACTCATGACTTGAAATCTCGTAAGAACCACACTCATCCACAAATTAATTGAACCTATTTAACCAAATAAAGTATAAAATCAAAAAAGAAACTCTAAAAATAATAAAACAAGAAAACAACCTAATAACCTAACGAAACTCGACTCAATACCACTATAAACAACACTAAACCCTAATTAAAAATACAAGAAAAACACCACAATTACATGCAAAACACTTACCGGCAACAGAGTCCATTGGAAAGCCGTCAGCACTTTCCGACGGGCAAAGAAATCCATCGGCAAGTGAAATTACCAACAAAGGTTTCACTGACGGATATCATTGTCGGCAATGCCCTTTTTTGTAGGTTTATAGCTCAAACTGCCCAATAGTTTCTCGTTAGCCCTTTTTTTCATCGGGTTCGGGTAGAGACCAATGATCTTGAGCGATCGATTCGACAGAACAAGATAAAGACTTAAAATTACTACATAGGTAATCTAATTATGTAAATAAATTTCATTTGGCAAGGGATAACCCACAATGCGCATGATAAAATACATCTTATGTTCAATAGTAGGCAACTAGTACAGTATGTTAAAATAATAATGATATTAGTTTAAAACACTGGCAGGATATTAATATTATGATTTAATATAATAAATATTTAGTATTTTAAATTTTGAAATATTTATATTGGTACGAGGCCCAGTATGTTACGACACAACTTTAAAATACGACATTCATATTATTTTTGAATTACATGTGCTTCTATATATTTTTATTTTTATAGCTATCATGAAACTTTAAAAAGTTTCATTTTATAATTTTTGTGTAACCCACTGGTCGGCTTTATGTCAAACATAGGCTCCTATGTGACGGCCATACGTATCCCTTTCCACGTGACAGAGTTCAAATCCGACCCAAGACCATATTTTCTAGCAAAAATCGGACCATATAAAAGGAGAAGAAAAAAGACCGATGCCCCAATTTTCTTTCTCCACATTCCTCTTTCCCCGATCACAAACCCTAGGCAGAAATTGCAATGCCTCCGCTATCACGAGTACACCGGCATGCCTTTGTTGAGCCATCATTGAGCCACCACTGCCGAGTTCCTCTTTTCCTTGCGTTATTTCTCTCATCGCCTCACGATCTCTCTTCTTTTGTTAACTCTTCATTTGTGACATTTCTTCGTTGATTTGTCGCTGCCGATGCTTTCACTTATTGCCGTCAATTTGCTGAGGTACTTAATTTTTTAATTCGTAATCTTATTTATCCTAATTTATATTTTAAATAATCATAATCTTGGTGTGTGCATAACTCACTGGACTTTTTGAAGAAACAAAAAAATACAGGTTTCAAGATCCTCTACGTTTGAACAGTTCAAACCAAGCATTGCACGTCTTGCTGAAGATTGTCTTGATAAAGTGAAGAGTAGTTTTTTTTGGTGATAAAAATATAAGGGTTCATGGCTTGGTATTATCGGAATTCGATTGATTATAGAGATCTATGTGTTTTTAGCTTGTTGGAATTAAGAGAAAACGGAAATAAACAAAATTAAAGCAAGTAAAGGAAGTAAAATGACTAATTACGAAAGTACATGTAAGTATTTAGGATGTCTCGTGCGTATGCCCAAATTGAAAGTGCAAGCAATAATCAGAATATGCAAGTAAAAGCAAGGAAACAATAAGGTACAACTAAAATAACCTAAGGTACAACTATGCATGCATGATCATAAAATTTGAAATAATGCAAATTAGCAAAAATTGAAAGCACCAATGGAAAGAGCAATAAAAGTTGACATGAAAGTTAACAAGAAACAAAGAGTAGATCTAGGATTTAACAGAAAACCATATATGAAAATAAAAACCAAAATAAAGCATATGGAATACTTAAAATAAAAAAAGATCAAGGACCCGATCTATGATCTTGGTGTGTTACTCACCTAGATTCCATATCCAAGTCACAAAATCTCACAACAAATCTAGGATCTAAGGCAACATGCATAAATTGAAGAACAAGGAAGAAAATAATGAAAAACTTACTTGAATTAAGGAAAGGAACAACAAACTTGAATGAAATTGCAACAAAATAAAATCTAAGTGATGTCTTGAATTATTCTTGAGCTTACAAACTCAAGGAAAGCTTGAAATTAAATCTAAAATCTAGAGAGAAAAATAATTTCCAACCCAAGAGTTGGGTGGAGAGGTGTTGTTTACAAAATGAGAGAAGTCTATCTATTTATACCAGGTTAAATTAGGGGTAAATGGGTCAATTTTTCCTTAAGAGCTTGGATTTCCCATGTTTGACCAAATTTGACCCAAAATGGCCTTGCTAGCCACTTGGCTTGACCATAGCTCGATTGGCTCGGTAGTTGCTGAGCTCGGATCAGCGCTGGGCGGGTATGGTCGGGCGCTGTTGGAGTCGAGCTCTGTCAGCAAGGCTGGGCGGGACGCTGGGCGCTGCGCGCGGAGGCGTGCGGGAGGGTGCTGGGCGTGGCTCGACAGCTCTCGGCAGGTGTGCTCTGTTGATCAGTCGATCGGCTGGTCGGTAGTCGATTAACTGCCTTCAGCTCGGCGGGCCATGGGACGGGAGCTCTCTGTTGAGCAGTCGATCGACAGCGTGGCGTGCAGGCGTCGACAACTCTCGGCAGGGGCTCAGTGCTTGTTTTCTGCAAGCCTGATCAGTAGCTCTCGGCCGGCGGGCGCGCGGGACTCGGCAGGCCCTCGGCAGCTCTCAGTAGCTCTCGGCGGGTGGGCGCGTGAGACTCGGCAGGCGCCCGACATGCGCTCGACAGCTGCTGGCAGCGCTCGACGGGACTCGAGCGTCTGCGCGCGGGCGTGCGGCTGGGCGTGTCTTGACGTGCCCGGACTCACCTTGTCTCGAGCCAAAGGCGAGTTTCACCTTATTTTCACCTTCTTGTCAAAACCTAGCAAAAGTCACACCCATCCACAAACTAATTGAACCCATTTAACCATATTAAGTATAAAATCAAAAAAGAAACACGAAAAAACAACAAAACGAGAAAACAACCTAATAACCTAACAAAACTCGACTCAAAATCACTATGAACGACACTAAACTCCAATTAAAAACACGAGAAAAACACCATAATTACATGAAAAACAACCACCCCACACTTATTGGTTTGTTCGTCCTCGAACAACGCAAAGAATCGAGAATGTACATGCAATGAACATTATGCAGAAAGGAAAATCCTTGTGCTTATCCTAATAAATATGATGAAAGTATCAACATAAACTCGTTATCGCCAAGCATTGCTCGTATTACCCCTTCTAAAATGAAAACCAAATCCATGACTTCCTCACAAATGGAATTTTGAGGGTGTTCGCTCAATTCACTCAAGTGTTTGTTATATGGGACGTGTATACGCTCAAATCGGACAATGCATGCACCTTGTCAAGATTTCACAAATCGGAAACTCAAAATTGCCCATTGTACATGACCAAACAAGAATCGAAAGAGGTCTTTATTTTGGGTTGTAATGTTGACTCTTTGGTAAGGTATGGGATATTTGGATATAGTGGCTAACACAAGATCAAACGTGATCAATAACACACGTAACTCTAACTTCTAGAACTCGAAGCTTAAGATCGCTTCACCCTTCCCAAATTACCAAACTTTCATTCGAGACCCTTTCGTACCTCACACACTTTTCCGACTTTATTTCACAACACTTAGAAGCTTCTTGAATTTGCTTCTTTTTACTAAACTTAGCCTTTTTAATCATTAGGCTTTTTGCTCAAATGCACGCTTTATGACTTTTCGTGATTTGTGTTGGAGTTTCTTTGTTGTTCTCCCCCCTTTTTTATTTTTTTTTCTTCTCTCTTTTTATTAATATGTATATAAGAGACTCAAAACCCAAAACCCACAATTGATTTCCCACACATTTCTAGTCAACTAACAACATACACTCCCGTCTCACAAATTATGAAGATATAAGAGCTAAAATCAAGCTCGGCTAACAAGAAACAGATATAGGCTCATTTGGGATTTTTAAGTAGCTTATATATTTGAATATGGCCGGAATAAGGGTGATACATGTGCCTCGAGGTCATTTCCAAATTCAAACATGTACGAGCAAAATCAAGCCACCTCAATGCAATTTCCATAAAAATGCAAGCAAAATCGATAATTCACACAATGCTACTCACTAGTTTGCACCGGGTTTTGGAGACAAAATCAAAAGATCTTTTAGAGCTTTGCAATCTTTTCACGAGTAAATGTTGATTATATATATATAGGCGGGTTTTGGACGAAGTACAAAAATTCAACTCCTTACACAAGAGGGCATAAACATGTAAAAACCCGACAAGTATACTATTCAAACTTCGAAATATGTGGTGATTGCTCAACAATGTAATAAACACACACAAGAAATAAAAATGACTCAACCATATAAATGCACAATTAGTAAGCGTCACTTCGCCAAGGCTCGAGTTAAGAAAGACAAATCATGCTTTGTAAAACCCGGACCCTAACCACCTACCCACCCCACACTTAGACAATGCAATGCCCTTATTGTATTTTAATGAGAATCAAGTAAAAGGAGGTGGGGATAGAAGTTTCCTTAACCGAGTGAGTATGGGTCGAGCTCGGTGGGGTCCACTCAAGCATCAAAGCAATTCCAATGAAATCGAGCTTGGCTTGTTTCTCCTGGCTCCATGAACGCTAATAACTCATCAAATTGGACAAAGTTGGAGTCGAAAAGCAACACACTAGAAAAGAAATCCCACAAAATCAAAAACACATGAAAATATATACATTAAACCAAAACGCAACAAAACCAATGGCTAAAAAGAACCTAAAAGACAACACAAAGCCTTTTTTATAATTTTTCAATTTTTTGAATGTTTTTTGGATTTCTATATAATAAAAAAGTAAGAAGGAAAGAAATGTAAAGAAAAAAAAAGAAATAAATGAAAAGAACATGGGTTACCTCCCAAGAAGCGCTTGTTTTACGTCACTAGCTTGACGAACTCCCTTCTTAATCATGGTGGAAAGAGAAGACCATGAAGATAAGGTTTGACTCGATGGCCATCAACTTGGGATCGTGCTTGAGTCTTGGGTTCGATTAAGGTCACCACCCCACTTGGATTAACTTCCTTGATTCCATCGGGCCCCTTATCTTCAAGACTCCAACCAATAACACCCTTAAACCTCTAAGCACTTCAATCAACCCTTCCCCTTCGTCATGTATTTGTTGCGTCCTTTCCTTGTGGATGCGAGAATTTTCATATCGAACATTCCGAAACTCATCTAACTCCTCCACTCGCAAAATTCTCTCTATCCCGACCTCTTTTAAATCCATATTCGCGGCTCCTATCGCCCAAAAAGCTTCATGCTCAACCTCAACCGGTTTGATCTCCTCTTCTTCCAAATCGACATACTTGAGGTGAGATGAGAAAGTCTTGAACTCGGGTTTGTGCCTCCTCTCGACCTCATTGGGAACTAGTTCTCACAATTTGATGCTCACCTCACGATACTCTTCAAGCATTTCAATGGGTTTTATTTCCAACCCATCGTCAACAATCTCCACCTCCCCTCTAAAAATTCGTTGTTGCCCTCAACGACACATAAACAATCCTTGTCACACCATACATTAGCACATCGAATCACAATTGAATCATCATTATGAACAAAGGGCTCATTCCCCTTACTACAACTTCCAATACAAGCTCCGGGGTGAAACTTTTCATCCTTGCTCTCTTCCTCCATATAAGCTTGGTCATCCAACTCGTGAATCACATTGACATGTAAGCAATCCACATAAAAGACGCTTTATAAAATAGAGACGAGTTAGCCATAGAAAATGTGATCGAGTCACCCGCTATGGACAAAGTAAGAGTCTTCTTTCCAATGTCTATTAAGCATTGAGTTGTAGCCATGAATGGGAGGCCTATTAATATAGTGTGATTGGAGCCATCATTCTTCACCACACTAACATCTAATACCACGAAGTCGACCGGAACCACGATCCCCCCGACTTGAACAAGAACATCCTTGACCACCCCCTTTGGGTGTCTAATTGACTGGTCAGCCAATTATAAGCAAATGCATGTATATTGTAAAGGAGGAAGGTTCAATTGTTCGTATATCGAAGACGGCATCAAATTAACACCCGCCCCGGAATCAAGCATGCCATTCATGATTTTTCCATTCACGAGTTTGATATCAATAGAAAACAAGCCGGGATCCACCTTCTTAAGAGCCATGAGAGAAGGGTCACCAACCACATTTGCTTCCTTAGATGGAAAAACTATCTCATTCATAGATCTCTCAAGCTTTCTGGAAGAAAGCTCCTTGAAAAACGTAGAGTGAGCGGGCAAATTTCGGATGGCATCTAATACGTCGGACAATAAACCATGGAGCTTTTAAAATTGGTCATCCTTCATAATGATTAGAAGACTTATGTAGGCCATCGGGAAGTTCCCTTGCTAAAGTGGGACCCATGGGCATAGAATCGGGAAGAGTAAAAACACTCGGGATAGAAACCACCTCCCCCTCGGATGGTAGAACATCCGTATTATCAACCATCCCATCACTTCCAAGGACCGTGACCGCATGATCTTGCGAAGGTTGGCTTGGAAATTTTTCTTTCTCATGAGCTTGCTTGAG
This sequence comes from Phtheirospermum japonicum, assembly GCA_014905375.1. Classification (NCBI taxonomy): domain Eukaryota; kingdom Viridiplantae; phylum Streptophyta; class Magnoliopsida; order Lamiales; family Orobanchaceae; genus Phtheirospermum; species Phtheirospermum japonicum. The sequence continues at coordinate 627,159 of BMAC01000444.1, read as the reverse complement.
CATATTCACATCACTTGCTAATTGCCCCATCTTAGTGTTTAACCCGTTGGTCGTAGCCTCAAGAGCATTTAACCTAGCGTCGAATGAAGATAACGTAACGGAAAATGATTGCAGTTGTTGCATAATCACCATGAGATTCGGATCGGAGGGTGGAGTAGGAGCATTCATCGAAATAGGCGGATGAGATGGACCCACATGAGGATTAACACCCGCATTTAAATTGGCATAGCTAAAATCTGGGTGCATGTGGTTGCTCGGATGATACGGAGGATTGTGAGTCGTCGGACAAGAAAAAGATAGCTTAGCAACACTGGTTCCCACTCGATACCTTTGAACCCCACATACATCCTCCGAGGGAGTCATCGGCATATAAAATGAGGGATTTGAAGGACAATACAAGGTATCATGAGGAACTATTCCACATGACGTACACGGGGGATCCGGGTTCGAGCTAGACAACTTAGTGATTTGAGCCTCCAAAGCCGCAAATTTCTTTTCCATCTCAAGCTTCATAGGGAATAAGCTTCATTCACTTCATTGACATTAGAATACAACACCCGAGAAGACTTTTGTTGAGAAGTTTTGTCAAGAGTGATGAAAATCTTGAGAACCACTCGAGGAGGTTGTTCTTTCATATTACCCCCGGCCGACGTATCCACCATATATTGGCATTATGGGTCCAATGCCTCATAGGAAGTTTGGATTAAAAGTTTCTTTGGCATACGATGATGTGGGAAACTCATGAGAAGATCATGGAAATGAGCCCAAGCCGAGTGAAACGGATCATTATTTAGTTGTTTAAACGAAATGGTCTTGATCCTCAACTCGGCCGTATTTTCCACAAAATAGTAATGATCCAAGAATGTTGCCAAAAGCTTGTCCCATGTATGAATTGAATTGTGAGGGATACCCATAAACCACAACAATGCCTTATCTTGTAGAGCATACGAAAAACAATGGAGTTGAAGATGCTCTAAATTCATCATATTCGGGCGGTGAAAACTCGAGACTTGCCATAAAAATTATCGTAATTAGAGAGGATCCTCTTTAGCAAACCCATGGAAAATTGGAAGCCGAGCAAAGTTAATCGAACGGATATTAATAGCCATAACCTCGGGAGGAAGAGATACTTAAGACGAAAAGGTCGCCGCCACGAAGGCTTTGCTAACCTCCTTCATAGCAAGTAGGGGAGGGGCATTTTGGGCATTAAGGCTCATACCCCCAAACAAAGCATATAGATCAGGAGTTCCCTCATGAACATTATTATCAGCACCTTCATAACCCGGACCACCACCATTAGCATTCAAACTCACATTCACATTCGGAGCATGATTGAAGTTGTAAGCGGGAGGAACTCCATACGGGCCAGGAATCGGACTTTATATGTTCGGAAATTGAGTAGGAGCACCATAACCCCCATACGGACCATAATTTAGAATTTGCATATTCAGATAGGGATTGGGAGCACCATAACCTCCATATGAACCATTCATACCCATGAAGCCACCAAAGCCAACATGGTTTGCACCATGCCCTCCCACGTTGGGTTGACCATTGCTGTTAGCACCATTGGCAATGTGGTTTGCATCATGCCTTCCTACGTTGCCAAAACCATTAAAACTCATCCCATTCCCAACATGGTTCGCACTATGCCCTCCCATATTGGCAATATAACCTCCATTGCCAAAAGAAGTAGAAATTTGTGCGTTACCTTGGGGCAGGCCCATGGCGTGTCCATGGGTGGTAAAACCACTCCCTTGAATTTCTATAGCATGATCGAGAGGAGTCGCGGGAATGGGAGTCGATAGCCTTGGTTTATCATTTGGTGGGGATGGCTCGACATGAACAACTGGCTCGGTAATATTAGAGCCTTGAGGATCAATACATGGAGATTTCCCGTTAGGGTTGGGAAACAGGCCGGTATTCGGAAGATTAGTCGCCATATCGTGAGTTATAATCAAGGGACATCGTAAACGCCTTAATCGGTCAGGGTTTGAAATATAAGGAGCAAATTTGTTCCCAAGGGTTTGACGACCTTGCATACACTCAATGAAAGCATCAAATACAAAAGAAAACTAAAAACACAAAGAAACTACAAGCGAATCGAAAACCTTAACCAAGCCGAGTTGCAACGGCTCCATTTTGAAGAGTAAGATTTTTGTGGTGATGAAAATATAAGGGTTCATGGCTTGGTATTATCAGAATTCGATTGATTACAGAGATCTATGTATTTTTAGCTTGTTGGAATAAGAGGAAATGGAAATAAACGAAATTAAAGCAAGTAAAGGAAGTAAAATGACTAACAATGAAGTTAAATTCAATAGGATGCCTCGTGTGTATGCCCAAATTTAAAGTGCAATCAATAATTAAAATATGCAAGTAAAAGCAAGAAAACAACAAGGTACAACTAAAGCAACCTAAGGTACAACTATGCATGCATGATCATAAGATTTGAAATAATGCAAATTAGCAAAAATTAAAAGCACCAATGGAAATAGCAATAAAAGTTGACATGAAAGTTTAAGAATTTATTAAAAATAACAAGAAACGTAGAGTAGATCTAGGATTTAACATAAAACCATGCATGAAAATAAAAACCAAAATAAAGCATTTGAAATACTTAAAAGAAAAACGATTAAGGACCCGATCTATGATCTTGGTGTGTTACTCACCTAGATTCCATAGCCAAGTCACAAAATCTCACAACAAATCTAGGAGCTAAGGCAACATGTATAAATTGAAGAACAAGGAAGAAAATGAAGAACAAGGAAGAAAATAATGAAAAACTTACTTGCATTAAGGAAAGGAACAACAAACTTGAATGAAGTTGCAATAAAATAAAATTCAAGTGATGTCTTGAATTCTTCTTGAGCTTACAAACCCAAGGAAAGCTTGAAATAAAATCTAAGATCTAGAGAGAGAAATAATTCCCAACCCAAGAGTTGGGTGGAGAGGTGTTGTTTACAAAATGAGAGAAGTCTATCTATTTATACTAGGCTAAATTAGGGGTAAATGGGCCAATTATGCCTTAAGAGCTTGGATTTCGCATGTTTGACCAAATTTGACCCAAAATGGCCTTACTAGCCACTTGGCTCGACCCTACGCTTGATCTGGCCCGATTGGCTCGGCAGTGGCCGAGCTTGGCTTGGCGCTGGGCGGGTACGGCCGGGCGCTATCAGACATGGCCGGGCACTTTCGGCAAGGCTGGGCAGGACGCTGGGTGTTGCGCGCAGGAGCGTGCGGGAGGCACTGGGCATGGTCGGGCGTGGCTCGGCAGCTCTCGCCAGGTGTGGCTCTATTGACCATTCAATCGACTGGTCCAGCAGTTGATCGACTGCCTTCGGCTTGGCGGGCGTGGACGGGAGCTCTCTATTGAGCAGTCGATTTGACTGCTCAACATTCGATCGATATCTCTCAGTAGTGTGGTGCGTAGACGTCGGTAGGTCTCGGCAGGGGCTTGGCGCTGGTTCTCGGCAGGCCTAAACAGCTCTCGATGGGCGTACACGCGGGACTCGACAGCTCTCGGCGGGCGTGGCGCGCGGGACTCGACAGCTCTCGGCGGGCGTGCGCGCGGGACTCGGCAGGCACTCGACGGACTCAGGCGGCTGCGCGCGGGCGCGCGGCTGGGCGTGTCTTGACGTGCTCGGACTCGCCTTGGATCGAGCCAAATCGAGCCAAGGGCGATTTTCACCTTACTTTCGCCTTCTTGTCAAAAACTAGCAAAAATTACACCCATCCACTAAATAATTGAACCCATTTAACCATATTAAGTATAAAATCAAAAAGAAACAAGAAAAACAAGAAAACGAGAAAACAACCTAATAACCTAACAAAACTTGACTCAAAATCACTATAAACAACACTAAACCCTAATTAAAAACACGTGAAAAATACCACAATTACATGCAAAACATAAAATAACATTGGATGAAAATTTCAATTGTGCTATTCAAAACACTAATTATGGCATTTTTGATATAATTAATTACATTTTCGGTAGCCTAGACACTGGATGTTTGAATTAGTACTTTGTATGAGATCTAAGTTGTTATGTGCGAACTTATGCAACATAAGAATTGACTCGAGGAAATCATATAGATTGCTTGCTATTGTGAATTATTTTTAACGCCGTGTCTCCGCCGTTGATTTAACACCGTGAGTTTGATGCTATAATTTTTTTTATGTATTCTAGTATATATTAATGTTTTTGTTATCTGGCGTATACGGTGACCAGGGATCTTGTATTGTTTTTTTATTATTTAATTTTTGTAAATTGATGAGAAATTTATTGATTTCCGTTCTGCTGGTCAGCGAGCTGTTTGGCCTTTTCCATTTCATCCTTTTATATATTCTCAAATTGGAAAATCTACAAGAATGTTTTGAGGATTTAATTATATACCAATATTAAACCCTAATTTATGCTTTCGGTATTTAAGATACTTGTTTTTGTTGAATCAGACTCTCTCTTATGTAGTTATGATTGTTTTCGCAGTGGAATGAGACATACAACTATTTTTTGCATATATATTGTTAGAATGGCCTTTTGTCAATATTATGATGTGTACATTTATGTTATTACAACATTTGGAAAAAATCATAGCATATACTTTGTTTTTAGGTCTGAAAAATGGTCAATCACTCTATTGTGTTCAATTCGATCAGTTAATCGTTGTTGAGAAGGAGCATTTTAGTAAATTCGACGATATCGAACCCAAGTGTCACTACTTGCCTTGGTGTTTTAGGTAGAGGGTGTAGCACTTCAATGAGGGTGAAATTATGCATTGAAGTGAGATGATCTTGAAGAAAATTTTAGTCGCACCTCCACTTTAACATCGTGCTGATAGTTTGCTCTTAATCGATTTGGAGCAGTACGTTGGTCATAGTTGTCTTGTAATCATCAATACTCATCCCCGTAGGTTGAAATGCAGTATTTTGTAAGATTATTTATGCGAGTTGTATTCTAGTTTGTTCTGTTTTTGAGCTCGTTTCTTATTCTTTGTTGTTGATAGTTTTTAAGTATAAAAGTGACACATTTTATTGGAAAAGTGACAACTTATAGTGAAAAAGTGAGAAGTCTTAGTGAAAGTGTTGTGTATTACTTAAATGATTGATTAAGAGAAATAATACGTATGGATTAACAATTGTTAGTGCAAAAGTGACAGTTAATATGTGAATGTAACAGTTTTTAGTGCAAAGGTGACAATATTAATTAAAAAAGTTACAGAATTGTATTTTAAATTATATGCTTTAGTATAATATAATTGTAAAAATGATAGGTTTTAGTGCAAAAGTGACCCCTTATAATGCAAAAAGTGACAAGTTAAATTTTGATTATTATATAGGATGTAAAAGTGATAATTTCAATTAAAGTTGCACGCTTTTGTGCGAAGTGACAGTATTAATTCAAAAGGTCATATTATTATATTTTAAGTTAAATTCTTGATGATAATATGAAAAAGTTATATTATTTTGTCAAAAAAGCAATGGAGATAATTGAAAAAGTGATAGTGTTGAGTTAAGTGATGGATTGTAATATAGTATGTAAAAGTGACTATTGTTAGTGCAAAAGTGATAATTCTGGTGAAAATATGATAATATTAATTGAAAATGTGACATTGTTATATTTTAAATTAAATCCTTGATTATAAGGTTATATATCGTGTAAATGTGCACGTTATTGCAATTATTTTTGTGCAACAGCGAGAATTATTAGTCGAAAAGTGACACAATTTAGTGAAAAAGTGAGTATTATTTTTTTAAGTTAAATGCTTGATTATAATATAATATAATATGAAAACATGACATGTTTTAGTGAAAAAATGGCAATATTTCTTTGATCACCTTTTCCTTTAATTTTGTCACTTTAACCTCCAAAAGTGTCACTTTTTTAGCCAATAAATGAAACTAATCTATTACGGACAATATTAGAGCTATTCTAACATTATCATACCACTTTAAAAATATTGGATCATGCTATAATCTATCAAAATTCATATCGAAAGAACCATAAAAAGTTGCATCATCTTACAAACAAAAAACAAGACTTCACAAAAATGGTTAACAAATCAATAACATTTTATCATCACACACACACACAATATATATATATATATATATATATATATATATATATATATATATATATATATATATATATAATCAAACATCTAAGCCTTATTTTTAAAGTTCTTTTTCTTCTTCAACTCAACAACATCTATCCTATTCTTCTATCTTCCCCTTCGAACTATAGAAACACGCACATTTGGTCATCAACAATGATATAGGTGAACGATCAATTCCCCTTCAAAAACCTAGGGCAATATTATGCATCAAGAATTACGATAAAATATTGAAACTGAGTAAACATTACCTTCAAACTTCATAAGAACTGTTCTTGAGTATCGAAAAAACTCCATTTAAATATGAACGATACTAAATTTGAAAGTATTTATTGAGAAAATTCAAATCATGATCGATCGAAAATCAAAATATTAACCCAATGAATGAAAAATCAATGCCATCAGCCTCCAAATTCTCCAATATTCCTTTACCTTGCACACCATCAGCGACCTACTTCAAAATTCAACATTCAAACTGTTCAATAAATTCCCAATTCAGATTAGTAATTTCAAAAACTAACCCATCTTAGAAATCAGCCTAGGTTTCAAACCCAAACGAGCTTCACAGTCAATACATTCCTCTTGTTTCCACCACCTTGAAGCTAACCCCCCAAAACATAATTTACATTTATCAACAATTATACTGATATCCAAAAATAAATGTAAGTGAACAAAATTTACCTTAGCATGGGTGTTTCTAATCTTATCACCAGGATGAATGCTGCCAAAAAAATCCACCGCCATTGCTCTAGATTGTTATAGGAACTTATAAATTGGTAGCTTCACTTTTAGACCATTTCAACACCACGTCTAAAATCAATAAGGCTATTCTCATCAACATATTTATCGTATAAGGACTCTTTCATTATTTAAACAACATCCTATACAAGTCATGCACTGTTTTGCATGTAATTGTTGTGTTTTTCTTAGTGTTGTTAGTTGGGGTTTAGCGTTGTTTTTAGTCGTTTTGAGTCATTCTCATTAGGTTTTCGGTCATTTCATCATTTTTAGTGTTGAAACTTGATATATGCGATTCTTAATGACGATTCATGGGTTTTGAATTCAAATTCCTTTGTTGTAGGTGGCACGAGGTATTGGACCGACTCTAAAGTTGTTAAGGATCGAGTCGAGGCGTCAAAGCTCAAGAATCCGTACCGAAATGAAGAAGTCGAGCCTGATTGACTGCCCGATCGACTACCCGGGCTGCCCGCAATCGATCGACTGCTTCCAAGGAAATCGACTGGTCAACAGAGAACTCCAATAAATTAGTGAGGCAGTCGATCGACTGACCTTAGTCGATTGACTGAGCAGTCGATTGACTGCTTCCAAGAAGATCAACTGAGCGCCTAAAAATCGACCGATCAACAGAGAGCTCACCAAAAATTGGCAAGGCAGTCGATCGACTGGACCGCAGTCGATCGACTGAGAGTTCGGGATTTAGCGCATTTTGACATGTTTGCCCCTGCTAATAACTATATAAACCCCTCCACTTGACTTCAGGAAGGCATTCACTCAACACCCAACTCTTGCATGAGCCTTGGGATTAATTTTCTCTTCATTTCTAGATCTACTTTCTCTCTCTTAGGTTTTTGATTTTAATCTTCAAGTTTTGCCTTGAGTTTGTTAGCTAAAGAAGAATCCAAATACTCCTTTGGATTAGTACTTTTGATTGCAATTCAAGCTTTTGGATTCTCATCTTTTATTATACTAAGCTTTCCTTTTAATTTCAAGCTTGATCTTCATTTTCATGCATGTTCTTCAATTTTATGCTTTTTGCCTTACCTCTTTGAATTCATGTTGAAACTTATGATTTGGCTATGGATTCTAGATGAGTGACACATCTAGATTGTAGATCGGGTCTTAGGTTGTTTGAACTCTAAGTTGCTCTTGTGCTTTATTTGTAATTTAATTTTCATGCTTTGTTTCATGCTTAAATCCTAGATCTATTGCTTGATCCTTGTTATTTCACGTAAAGTTTTGAACTTTGATGTTAATTCTCATTGCTCTTGCTATTTGTGCTTTCAGTTTTAGTAAATTTGCATTTTTCAAGTTTTTATGTACATGCAAGCTTAGTTGTACCTTGTGCATGCATGCTTGTACTTGGTGAAACAATGCTTGTCTTTGCTTATTTCCTTTACTTGTTTGCATTTCTATTATGGGCATACGACCGAGGCATCCGACCAACTTGTTATTTCAATTTATAGTGTAGTTTAGTTAGTTTAATTGCTTTATTTTCATTTTCCTTTTATTTTCAAAGCTTGAAACATATAGAATCCTTCAATTAAATTGATCTCCAATAATACCAACCCATGAACCTTTAATTTCTAAAACCATGAAAAACTACACTTCAAAATGGCGCCGTTGCGACACGGCTTGGTTAAGGCCTTCGATTTAATTGTTGTCTCGTTGTGTTTTTAGCTTTCCTTTTTATTTGACGTTCTCTTTGAGTGTATGCAAGGTCGTCATTCGCTCGGAAACGAATTATTTCCTTATAATTCTAACCCCGACCGATTACGACGTCTTCGACATCTCTTGCTTCTTGATTATAATATGGCGAACAATCTTTCAAACACGGGTCCATTTCTCGACCCTTTTGGGAAATCTCCTCGGGCCGATCCTCAAAGTTCTAATTCGACCAAGCCCGGAGTTCATGAGGATCCCGTTCCAAGTACAATAACCGGGCCTTCCAACCCCATTCCCCCGCCACCTCATGAGCAAATGCTTGGATTTCAAGGGAGTGGTTTTAACACTCATGGGCACGCCACGGGCCAACACCAAGGTATTGCTTCTTTCCCTAATTCATTTAAGGGCGGATTTGTTCCCAACGTGGGAGGGCATGGTGCAAACAATGTTGGGAATGGTGGTGGTTCGGTTGGTATGGGCAATGTGGGAGGGCAAGGTGCAAACCACATTGCTCCCGATTCTCACGGCTTTCGTCAACCCGGCATGGGAGGGCATGGTGAAAACCATGTCGGGTCTCATGTTCTCTCGGAGGCTAATGATTCTTTCGACAATTATGGAGCCCTGAATCACGTCCCGTATGGCTATGGTGCTCCTCACCATTCTCCGAATGTACCAAATCTGACGCCCGGTCCGTATAGTACTCCACCCGTATATGCTTTCAATCCGACATCGAATGTGAATCCGAATGGTTATGGTGGTGGTCCCGGATATGGTCACGATCTTGGAATTCATGAGGACGAGCCCAATGAGTATGATTTGTTTAGTGGTTACAATCCGAATGATCCACTTACTCCGCCCGTCCGTACTATGAGGGAGGTGAGCCAAGCCTTCATGGGGGCTCATGTTTCGTCTTGTATATCTCTTCCCCCCGTGGTGATGGCTATTTATATTCGTTCGCTCGATTTTGCCCGCCTTCCCATTTTTCACGGGTTTGCCAAGGAGGATCCACTCCAATTCATCAAGCAATTTCTATGGCATGTCTCGAGTTTCCACCGCCCGAATATGATGAGTTTGGAGCGCCCCCCCCCCCCCCCCCCCCCCGCCGACGTGTCCCCGTGTATTGAAACTTGGGGGTCCAATGCCTCATAGAAGGTTTGAATTAGAAGCTCCTTGGGTAAACGATGATGCGGACAACTATCAAGAAGATCCTTGAACCG
>BMAC01000444.1:574872-617395 GCA_014905375.1 Phtheirospermum japonicum | reverse complement strand
TTCACGTAAAGTTTTGAACTTTGACGTTAATTTTCATTGCTCTTGCTATTTGTGCTTTCAATTTTAGTAAATTTGCATTTTTCAAGTTTTTATGTACATGCAAGCTTAGTTGTACCTTGTGCATGCATGCTTGTACTTGGTGAAACAATGCTTGTTTTTGCTTTATTTCCTTGATTTGCTTGCATTTTCTATTATGGGCATACGACCGAGGCATCCGACCAACTTGTTAATTTCAATTTCTAGTGTAGTTTAGTTAGTTTAATTGCTTTATTTTCATTTTCCTTTTATTTTCAAAGCTTGAAACACATAGAATCCTTCAATTAAATTGATCTCCAATAATACCAAGCCATGAACCTTTAATTTCTAAAACCACGAAAAACTACACTTCAAAATGGCGCCGTTGCGACACGGCTTGGTTAAGGCCTTCGATTTAATTGTTGTTTCGTTGTGTTTTTAGCTTTCCTTTTTATTTGACGTTCTCTTTGAGTGTATGCAAGGTCGTCATTCGCTCGGAAACGAATTATTTCCTTATAATTCTAACCCCGACCGATTACGACGTCTTCGACATCTCTTGCTTCTTGATTATAATATGGCGAACAATCTTCCAAACACGGGTCCATTTCTCGACCCTTTTGGGAAATCTCCTCGGGCCGATCCTCAAAGTTCTAATTCGACCAAGCCCGGAGTTCATGAGGATCCCGTTCCAAGTACAATAACCGGGCCTTCCAACCCCATTCCCCCGCCACCTCATGAGCAAATGCTTGGATTTCAAGGGAGTGGTTTTAACACTCATGGGCACGCCACGGGCCAACACCAAGGTATTGCTTCTTTCCCTAATTCATTTAAGGGCGGATTTGTTCCCAACGTGGGAGGGCATGGTGCAAACAATGTTGGGAATGGTGGTGGTTCGGTTGGTATGGGCAATGTGGGAGGGCAAGGTGCAAACCACATTGCTCCCGATTCTCACGGCTTTCGTCAACCCGGCATGGGAGGGCATGGTGAAAACCATGTCGGGTCTCATGTTCTCTCGGAGGCTAATGATTCTTTCGACAATTATGGAGCCCTGAATCACGTCCCGTATGGCTATGGTGCTCCTCACCATTCTCCGAATGTACCAAATCTGACGCCCGGTCCGTATAGTACTCCACCCGTATATGCTTTCAATCCGACATCGAATGTGAATCCGAATGGTTATGGTGGTGGTCCCGGATATGGTCACGATCTTGGAATTCATGAGGACGAGCCCAATGAGTATGATTTGTTTAGTGGTTTACAATCCGAATGATCCACTTACTCCGCCCGTCCGTACTATGAGGGAGGTGAGCCAAGCCTTCATGGGGGCTCATGTTTCGTCTTGTATATCTCTTCCCCCGTGGTGATGGCTATTTATATTCGTTCGCTCGATTTTGCCCGCCTTTCCCATTTTTCACGGGTTTGCCAAGGAGGATCCACTCCAATTCATCAAGCAATTTCTATGGCATGTCTCGAGTTTCCACCGCCCGAATATGATGAGTTTGGAGCATCTTCAACTCCGATGTTTCTCGTATTCTCTTCAAGATAAGGCATTATCGTGGTTTATGGGTCTTCTTCCTAACTCAATTCGCACATGGGACGAGCTCGAGAAGGTTTTCCTCAATCATTACTATTCTATGGAAAAAACAACCGATGTGAGGGTTAAAATTATGTCGTTCAAGCAAATGAAAAACGAGCCATTTCACTCCGCTTGGTTTCGGTTCAAGGATCTTCTTGATAGTTGTCCGCATCATCGTTTACCCAAGGAGCTTCTAATTCAAACCTTCTATGAGGCATTGGACCCCCAATTTCAATACACGGTGGACACGTCGGCGGGGGGGGGGGGGGGGGGGGCTAATATGACGATTCATTCTCCACGCGCACTTCTCCATGTTTTCCACTCTTTGGCCGAGAATTCTAAACAAAAACCTTCTCGTGCTTTATATTCAAGCGCCAATGAAGTAAAGAACGTGAGTGAGCCTCTTTCCCCAAGAGAGCTTGAGATGGAAAAAGAGATGGCCGCTATGAAAGCCCAAATGGCTAAGATGTACCGTCTTGTTTGTCTTGTGGTATGGTTGGGCATGAAATGTTATATTGTCCGTCGAACCCTTACCATTACATGCCGGTACCTTAATCGGAGGATGTTTTTGGGATCCAAGGTTACCAACCGGGTCATGGTGTTGCTAGACCACTCTTTCATCGACCATCAATTCAAAACCCCCCGTACCATCCTAGCAACCACACGCATCCGGGCTTTTGGTACCCGAACCCTCCCATGGGCCCTTCTCGACCAACTCCCCCGATGAATGCTCCCCCACCAGCCACCGATCCGACTCTTACTATGATATTACAACAATTGCAATCCCTCTCCGCCTCGGTATCCTCCTTGACCACCACGGTGTCCTCCATGGATACACGTTTGAATGCCACGGACACGAAACTTGGGCAAATGGCCACCGAGATAAATATGCTTAATCAAGCCAATGAGAAAGGGAAGTTACCAAGTCAAACATCACACGCCCATGCAATCAAATCTCTTCAAAGTGGCTGGGTTATCGATAACAAAGTGGCTCCACCATCCGAGAATGAGAAAGTTGCTACTCCGCCCTTTGTCGCTACTCTCGATTCTACCACCGTGGGTGCCATCCTGATAAAAGAAGGCCCCGATGGCTTACACAAATCCTCAAATGCCTATAAGCCACCGATTCCAAAAGTTTCCCCGCCTTATCCGCCACGTCTCCAAAACACCAAGAAGGACGATCAATTCCAAAGGCTCTACAATACCTTGTCAAATGTAAACATCACTCTCCCATTATTGGATGCCACCCGAGACATACCCGCTTACTCCAAAATTTTCAAAGATCTTTCTTCTAAGAATCTTATACATACTCCAAATGAGAAGATTGTGTTATCTAAAGAGGCGAGTTTGGTGTGTGATCCTTCAGTTTTGGCCCTCAAGAAGATCGATCCCGGCTCCTTTTGTATTAATATAACGCTCGGTAATGGAAAGGTCACAACCGGTATGCTTGATTCTGGGAAGGGGATTAATTTAATGCCGTCTTCGATCTATGAGAAATTAGAGCTAGCACCCTTGCAAGAAACATAAATTTGCTTATAATTGGCCGATAGGTCAATTCGCTATCCAAAGGGCGTTGTCAAGGACGTGCTCGTCAAGGTTGGAGGGCTTGTGGTTCCGGTGGATTTTGTTGTTCTTGATGTGGGAATGGTTTCGAATGATGGGGCCGAGCATACCATTCTACTTGGGTGTCCCTTCATGGCAACTAATCAATGCCTCATTGACGTTGGAAAGAAGAACCTCACCTTATTCGTTGCGGGTGAGTCAGTTACCTTTTCTATGACCAACTTGCCGTCGATTCCTTCAAGCATCTATCATGCGGATTGTCTCCTTGTTGACGAGACTCAAGATGTGGTTAAGCAAGTTTTCTTGGCGAACGAGTATGGTGGGATTATCAATTCGGAGGGTGATGATAATGATCGTTTTGAGAATGATGGACCTTTTGAGCTTGGCAACGAGTCATGTATTGAGACGGGCCTATTTGAGAGTGCTTGTATAAGTGTCTTTGAGGCCAACGACACGTTTTTGAAGGGGGAGGTGGAGCTCGTTGATGAGAAACAAGTTGTTGAGCCGAGTGAAAACTTTGACGAATACTTTGAAGGAATGATTGATTTGTTCGAGCTATCCACCGATGAGGGTGAGAGGAGGCACAAGCCCGAGCTAAAGCCTCTCCCATCTCACCTCAAATATGTCTTTTTAGAGGAGGAAGAAAGTAATCCGGTAATTATCTTTGCCAATCTAAATGAAGAAGAGGAAGAGAAGTTGATCAAGGTGCTTAAGGCTCACAAAGGTGCTATTGGATGGAGCCTCGGTGATATAAAGGGAATTAGCCCTTCGACGGGAATGCATCAAATCATTTTGGAGGATGATGCCAAGCCCTCTCGAGAATTCCAAAGGCGATTGAACCCAAACCTTAAAGAGATCGTGAAGGACGAGATAATAAAATTGTTGAAGGAGGGCTTGATCTTTGCTATAGCGGAGAGTGAGTGGGTGAGTCCCGTGCACATGGTTCCTAAAAAGAGCGGCATCACCGTTATGGAGAATGAAAGGGGTGAGTTATTGGCTACACGGGAAACGACGGGGTGGAGAATGTGCATCGATTTTAGAAAGTTGAATGCGGCTACGAAGAAGGATCACTTTCCTCTACCTTTCATTGATCAAATGCTAGACAAGTTAGCCGGCCACCACTCTTATTGCTTCTTAGACGGATTGTCGGGCTATTATCAAATTGCTATCGCACCCGAAGACCAAGCTAAAATGACGTTCACATGCCCGTTTGGAATTTTCGCTTTCCGACGGATGCCGTTTGGGCTATGTAATGCCCCGGGGACATTCCAAAGATGCATGCTATCAATATTCTCCGACATGATCGACAAATACCTTCAAGTCTTCATGGACGACTTTTCCATATATGGGGACTCGTTTGAGGATTGTTTGAGAAACCTTGAGGAAGTGCTAGCCCGATGTGAAGAGACGAGCTTGACACTAAGTTGGGAGAAGAGTCACTTCATGGTTCGAAGTGGCCTTGTGCTCGGACATGTGATTTCGGAGAAGGGGATTGAAGTGGACAAAGCCAAAGTATAAGTGATCAAAAATCTACCCCCTCCCCTCAACGTGAAAGATGTAAGGAGTTTCCTCGGGCATGCCGGTTTTTATCGACGGTTTATTAAAGATTAATTGTCCGTCCCTTGTGTCGGTTGTTGAGTAATGAAGTCCCTTTCAAATTTGACGAAGCTTGTAAGGATGCGTTTTTGGTAATTAAGAAGAGCCTCGTGTCCGCCCCCATTGTCGTAGATCCCGATTGGAACTTGCCTTTCGAGATTATGTGCGACGCATCGAGTGAAGCGGTGGGGGCCATACTTGGATAACGAGTTGACAAGCTATTGAGAGTGGTGTATTATGCAAGCTTGATGCTCAACGATGCACAAAAGAACTATATGAAGACCGAGAGAGAGCTATTGGCCGTGATCTTTGCTTTAGAGAAGTTCCGAGCTTACATTGTTGGATCACGAGTTGTGGTGCATAGCGATCATGCCGCCTTGCGATATTTGTTCTCTAAGCCTCAAGCAAAACCCCGTCTCATTAGTTGGATCCTATTGCTTCAAGAATTTGATATTGAGATCAAGGATCGGAAGGGGTGTGAGAATGCGGTAGCCGATCATCTTTCGAGGTTGGTCACGGAGGGAGGAGAAAGGGTARCAAWTGGAGAGAATTTGCCACACGAGAACTTGATGAAAGTGAGCCAAGCRCCTTGGTACGCCGACTATGCAAATTACTTGGCAAATGGTGAGCTTYGGCCRGATATGGATTGGCAAGAAAAGAAACGCTTYCTAGMTAAGTGCCAAAGTTTTTATTGGGATGATCYATTCATGTACAAAGTAGGGAAGGATGGTATGATAAGGAGATRTGTGCCYGAGGAGGAGATACAAGAGCTTWTAACTTTTTRTCACGATCATCAAGCCRGAGGCCACTTMGGAGGRAGGAAGACGGCTCTCAAGATTTTAAGTTCGGGATTCTATTGGYCGTCCCTCCATTATGACGCTCAYGYCCATGTTCAAACTTGTKATAGATGTCAAAGGACGGGGAGCATTTCGAAGAGGAACGAGATGCCCTTAGTGGGAAATTTGGCGGTCAAGATTTTCGAGGTGTGGGGGATCGACTTCATGGGTCCATTCCMTAAGTCTTGTGATGGKCATGRATACATTCTTGTGGGGGTGGACTACGTTTYGAAATRGKTYGAGGCTATACCTACAACAAAGAATAATGCRRAGGTGGTTGTGAAGTTCGTGARGGAAAATATATGTGCTMGTKTTGGCTTCCCTAAAGTCATAATAAGTGATGGGGGTAGCCAATTTTGTAACAAGCTCTTCGAGAAACTTATGAAGATCTATGGGATCAAGCACAAAGTAGCGACGCCATATCATCCCCAAACCTCGGGGCAAGTCGAGACGAGCAATAAGCAAGTGAAGAACGTGTTAGAGAAAATGGTGCAACCGAATCAGAAAGATTGGTCGAGGAAGTTGAGTGATGAGTTGTGGGCCCTCCGAACGGCATATAAAATGGTTTTAGGCACGAGCCTATACTATTTGATATTTGGGAAATCTTGCCACTTGCCCATGGAGATTGAGCACAAAGCATTTTGGGTGATAAAAGCCGTTAATTTGGACTTGAAGGAAGCCGGCCTCGAGAGGATGTTGCAACTAGAGGAGTTGGACGAGATTAGAGATAATCAATATGACAATTCTCGAATCTACAAGGAGAGGACGAAACATATTCACGACAAGAGGCTAATCCCGAAGAAGCTCGAGGTTGGGATGCCCCTTTTACTCTATAATTACCGCTTAGCCCTCCATCCCGGAAAATTGAAGTCTAAATGGACGGGTCCTTACACCATCGAGTTTGTTAATCCGAGTGGGGCGGTCACGTTGGTCGACCCTACAACTCAAGATCGTTTTCAAGCGAACGGGCACCGAGTTAAACCCTATCGTCATGGTTTCCTCTTGCCACCCGACGAGGAGGTGGTATCTTTGGTTGATCCTCCCATCTCATCCATTTCATAATTGTCCAAGGGAACCGTCAAGCTAAAGACGTTAAACAAGCGCTACATGGGAGGAAACCCATGAATTTTCTAGCCCTTTCTTATTTTTCTTATTTTACTTTATTTTTATTTTTCTTCTTTCTTCTTGAAATTTTGTGCATATCCCTCCTTTCTTTGCGTTAGCTAATGTTTTTAAGTTGGTGTAGGTGCAATCTTGGAAGTTTTGGAAAGAGGGAGATCGAAAATGAGGAATTGGCTGCACTGCTGCAGTCGATCGACTGAAACCAGTCGATTCGACTGGTAAGCAGTCGATCGACTGAGACCCCCCAGATCGACTGGCGGACAGAGACCCAAGTTTTTTTTGAACAGCAGTCGATCGACTGACCCACAGTTGATCGAATGACCAATCGATCAATTGAAAAGTGGTCGATCGACTGCCCCACTTGCGCAGCCCGGGCAGAAAGGGTATTAAAGGCAGTCGATCCGTCTCTTCCCCTTCAATTCGACTGCTGCAAACCAACGAAAAATAAGGGGGGAACGACGAAAACTAAAAAAAGAGAGAAAAATAAAAAAAATGAAAAAAATGAAAAAGAGGAATAGAGAGGAAGGATAGTCGATCGACTGGGTCTTTGTGCGCGGGAATTTTCTTTTTTTTCCAAACTCCTTCCTTTCCGACAACAAAGTTTGGGGGTTCTTCCAATTCGGTTTTCGAATCCAAATCCGAGCCATACAATTGAGGTAATTCACTAAATCGTTTCTCTGGAATCATTGGTTGATTATTGGTTGTGTTTGGGTGTTCTTGAGTTTCAAATTTCTCTCATACTCCTTACTTTAACCTTTGTCCTACCAAGTGTTTGAGGAAATGCCTCAATGACCATCCTTAGTTGAATTCCCCTCGTTCTTTCCATTTTGAGTATTCGTATTGATTTTTGAAGTTCTTAGAACACATACCTCGATCCTTTTCACATATTCCATGGCAAACCTCTACAACCACCCCGACCTCACCGGAAACTACGCCGCCCCTTTTCCCATCTATTCTGATTCCGAAGGGGAACTTTTCGAAAACCTCTCTCAATGGAACTTCACTGTTCCACATTTTGTCACACTCGATCGCCTCGACGAGTGGGTGGAGAACGAGGACCACTGAGGATTCGGGTCTCGGGTGCTCAATTTCATCGATGCAATGGGCGCTCGCTATTTTGCATCCCTCCGGGTACCGGCCTACCAAGAGCTGATGCTCGAATTCTTCACCACTTACCATCCCCGAGAGTGTTCAGAATTCATAGTTCATTTCGGGGGAAGGGAGTATCGGGTCACCCAAGAGGTGCTCCAGGCGGTCCTCGGGTTTAATTGCGAGGATTTGTGGGATAATCGGCCAAGGGAGTTTGCCCTGATGCAATTTTGGGCATCGATCAAGGACGGGCGAGGTACTTCTCGATATCAAGCCTCGGCCATCACCGACTTGACACTTTTGGATATTTATAAGTTTTTTGCCCATGTCATGATGGGCAAGCACGAGAGCTCCAATCTCACCCTTGACGAGGTCTACATACTTTGGTGCTAGGTTCACGGGCGTCGAATTCCATTCTATCCATTCATCCATGCCGAGATTCGGGGGATTACGAAGACAAGAGGCGGGAGTGTAGCCCGGGTCGGAGTGGGGCCCATGATCACAATGATAGCCCATCACTTTGGGTTTGACCTGGAGGCGGCTCATATGACGAGGATCAAGCCGATGAAGTTGGGGTGGAAAATGCCGAAGATGTCGACGAACCCCCAACGCCCCCGCCACCGTAGTCAAGAACGAGAAGAAGAAGACGAGCTTAATAGGCGGCATAACGAGGGAGTCGAGGCCGACGAAGCCCCAAACACCAGTTCGGGCGCACCTTTCAACGCAAGCACGAGTCAAGCGGCATTCCCACATTATGGAGGCCCGAGCACCGGACCGGGTCCCGACATGGGTTGGCACGAGTTCCAACGCCAAGTGTTTGAGCATTTTGATCGGCTCAATGCGGGGCAAGAAAGGGCCGACCAAGCGCACCGCTCCCTCCATAAACACCTCTTGTTGATCGAGAGCCGTTTGTGACAAGACGAGGAAGAGGAGAACGACGAAGACAAGGAGGAATAAGAGGAGGAGGACGAGCAAGCGAACCTCCAACCCCGACTCCGGAGACGTCATTGATTTTCCTATCACTATTATATTTATTCGGCTATTATGTTTTGTTTAGACTTGCACTTTATTTTGGGTTGTATTATTTTTGATTCGACTATGTTCTTTTATTTCTCGTCTAATTCTTGAAAAATCCAAAAACATTTGAAAATCTAAAAAATCCAAAATTTATTGTTTTGTGTTTCGACTCACTTTATCGTGATTTATGTACATATTTACTTGAGTTTTAATTTTGTGTGGTTTTTCTTGTATATATCTCTTTTTCCGGTTCCAACTTTGGACGAATTGATGGCTTGGTAGCGTTCATGAAGTCGGGTGATACTAACCATGCTCGGCTTTTACTTGGATTGCTTGATTTATAGGTGGACCCCACTGAGCTCGACCCAAACTCGCTCGGTTGAGGGAGTTTCTATTCACACCCCTTTTACTTGATTCTCATTAAAATGCAATGAGGGCATTGCATGGTTTAAGTGTGGGGTGGGTAGGTGCTTAGGGTCCAGGTTTTAATCGAGCATGTTTGGTTAATCTTAAATTGAGCCTTGGCGAAGTGACGCTTACTATTTGCGCTATTATATGTTTGAGTCATTGTTGAGTCGTTTTTGAGTCACTTGCGTGTCGTTTATGTGCCTTTATTACATTGTTGAATAATTCCTCATACTTTGAAGTTTGAATAGTTTACTTGTCGAGTTTTTGCATGTTTTAAGCCTCTTATGTGAGGAGTTAAATTTTTGTGCTTCGTCCAAAACCCGCACATATATATATAATCAACATTTTCTCGTGAAAAGATTGCAAATCTCTAAAAGCTCTTTTGATTTCGCTCCCAAATTCGGTGCAAACTAGTGAGTAGCCTTGTGTGATTTATCGGCTTGCTTGTGTTTTTATTGAAATTGCATTGAGGAGGTTTGATTTTGCTCGTACATGATTGAATTCGAAAATGACCTCGAGGCACATATATCACCCTTGTTCCGGCCATATTCATATATGTAAGCTACTTAAAAATCCCAAATGAGCCCTCTTGAGCCTTTATCCCATTTCTTGTTAGCCGAGCTCGATTTTAGCTCTTGTATCTCCATAATTGTGAGGTAAGAGAGGTTATTGTTAGTTGACTAGAAATGTGAGGGAAATCGATTGTGGGTTTCGGGTATTGAGTTGCTTATACAAAAAAAAAAGAATAATACTCCAACATAAATCACGAAAAGTGATAAAGCGTGTGTTCAATTGAAAAGCCTAATTCAAAAAGGCTAAATTTAGTAAAAAGAAGCAAATTCAAAAAGTTCAAAGTGTTGTGAAATAAAAGTCGGGAAGAGAGTGTGTAAGAAGAAAGGGTTTCAAGTGAGAGTTTGGTAATTTGGGAAGGGTGAAGCATTTATAAGCTTTGGTTTTAGAAATTAGAGTTTTGTGTGTTATTGATCACGTTTGATCGTGTGTTAGCCACTATAACCAAATATTCCGTACCTTACTAAAGAGCCAATATTACAACCCATAATAAAGACCTCTTTAGATTCTTATTTGGTCATGTACTATGAGAAATGTTGAGCGTTCGATTTGTGAAATCTTGACATGATGCATGCATTGTCCGATTCGAGCGTATACACGTCCCATATCAAACACTTGAGCGAATTGAGCAAACACCCTCAAAATTCCCATTAGTGAGGAAGTCATCGGTTTGGATTGCATTTGAGAAAGAGTAATACGAGCAATGCTTGACGATAGCGAGTTTATGTTGATACTTCCATCATATTAAATAAGGATAAGCACAAGGGTTTTCTTTTTACATAATATTCATTGCATGTACACTCTTGATTCTTTTCGTTGTTCGAGGACGAACAAACCAATAAGTGTGGGGTAGTTGTTTTGCATGTAATTGTTGTGTTTTTCTTAGTGTTGTTAGTTAGGGTTTAGCATTATTTTTAGTCATTTTGAGTCATTCTCATTAGGTTTTCGGTCATTTCCTCGTTTTTAGTGTTGAAACTTGATATATGCGATTCTTAATGACAATTCATGGGTTTTGAATTCAAATTCCTTTGTTGTAGGTGGCACGAGGTATTGGACCGGCTCTAAAGTTGTTAAGGATCGAGTCGAGGCATCGAAGCTCAAGAATCCGTACCGAAACGAAGAAGTTGAGCCCGATCGACTGCCCGGGCTGCCCGCAGTCGATCGACTGCTTCCAAGGAAATCGACTGCACGCCTAAAAATCGACTGGTCAACAGAGACACTAGTGCAGAAACTGCATTTTAGAACAGAACATCCTGGTGCATCCAGAAGGGTATTTAAAATACTGTTCTGGATTAGACTTTCTAGAACGGTATTTTAAATTACCGTTCTGGATAGGTGATTTTCCAGAACGGTTTTAAAATACCATTTTGGAAAGTAGACATTCCAGAACGGTTATGGAAAAACCGTTCTAGATTATGTGTCGATCCAGAACGGTATTCGGATAACATTCTGGAATGTGTGCATTCCAGAACGGTATTTTCAAAATCGTTCTAGATTGATTTACATTCCAGAACGGTATTAAAATACCGTTCTGGAATGTAAGACAATCCAGAACGGTTTTAAGAAAACCCTTCTAGAAAGTCTTTTCAAAATTTAATACCGCCTGAAAGAAAATTTTTACCGCCCATATTTTTCGTTTCTAGAATGGTATTTTTAAAACCGTTTTGGATTAACGTACATTCCAGAACGGTATTTTAATACCTTTCTGGAATGTACGTCAATCCAGAATGGTTTTAAAAATACCGTTCTGGAAAGTCTTTTCGAAATATAATACCGCGTGAATGAAATTTTTTTGCCGCTAATATTATTTCTTTCCATAACGGTATATTTAAAACCGTTCTGGATTGACATATATTCCATAACAGTATTATAATACCGTTCTGGACTGTATGTCAATCCAGAACGGTTTGAAGTGTTTTCCAATTATAATAAAAACCCCACTTACGTTTTCTATTTCTTTTCTATTCTTTTTCCTCCGCCTTCTCTCGCCGTTTTCGCCTTCTGTTCCCAACCGCGCCTCGTCTTCCTCCTCTCTCTGCCGCCGCCTTGAGAGGTGGCCACCACCTCCTTAAACGGCCTCCTGCCCATCCTCCCCCACATTAAATCCTGAAAATCGATAGAATTTTCAAAAAAAGGCCCCGATCCCCATTTGAACAAAAATGGTAACACACCAGTCGGCGTCTCTCCGGCCAAATTAGATGTGCATCAACCTTCCCCACATCTTGTTGATGCTAAATCAGGTACCAATTTTAAAAAACGAGCTACAATTGTGGCCAATTCAAATGTCCATTCGTATTTCGAAAATTCATTGACAGTTTGCCAAAAGTGAAGCCTAAAAATCTCGTTAAATTGAGATTTCTATGTATTTTCTTGCATTATTTTCTTCTTTGTAAGTATTTAGAAATCGTAATTTTAATATCGTCCCCTCAACAAGCTCTATTCAATACTCTGATCTGCTCCTTCTTTTGAGTGCTGTGATTTTTTTGGGACTGTTTTATATTAATTAGGTCTTGAATATTAATGATTCTAATATTATAAAATTTTGCATTTTCTTGATTTTTGATTAATGAATTTAATAGCATTTAATTTTTCCCCCTTCGATTTATCTTGAAACCTGCTCGAAGACGCATAGATCCAGTTTGATTGTAAGTTTTGTGAGTTTTTATTTTCTTGTTTCTGTTGATTGGAGTTATTTAATTATGCAGTGATGATGATTTGTGATTTTTATCTTGCCTGCCTGTGTGTTGATGATGTATATTAGTGCTTGTGTCATGTGTGAATCCCATCTACTTTAAAACATGCCGAATACTTTCATTATATGTGTTATATTTATGTGGTTAACAACTGGAAAGTAAATCTAGTTTGCATGGATTTAATCTCAATATATATTACTTGTTTCTAGTCACCAATAATTATCATCATCTGTTTCACTTGTTCATGTCATTAATGATGCTGCAACTTTATAGCAAAAGGATGAGTGGTTTTGACATGGCACCTCCTGCTGCTTTGCTTCCTAGTCCCGCCATTTCAGGTATTACCAATCTTTTTAACCTTTAATCTATAATAAAGACTATTACTTTTTCTCTTTGATAGAGTTTGGGAAGTTCTTATCAAAATACATGGTTTCATTTTGGTAAGAAAACTCAGTTTTCAAATTTGTGTATGTCACAATACGGAGTACCCCTAGATTTGCTATTTAGGTTTTTCTTATTAATTATTTGCTTAGTTATGGAAACTGAGAGATTCTTTGGTTTCTTCTTATGTTTGGTGTTTGTTTGTTGTTTTGTATGTCTATGTTATGTTAAGAAGGCAATGTTGGGCTACTAGCCCCACTGTGCTGACAATGGGCGTGAGCCGACTTCTGTAGCTTTTATGTACAAAGAAGAACAAATCAGGTCTTGTCCATCTTCAACCAAGATTTGAACGTTTGGCAGTTTTATGGATATTTTTTTATAGAATATAATGTTGTTTCCATTAGAGTTTATTTTAACTACTGGATCATGGTGTGCCTAAAATATTAATACTCAAGAAATTCACTAAATTTGACAACTCTCACCACTATAAATAATAGTGTACTTGTCTTTAATTTGGGATATGTAACTTGGTTTAGCCTTGACAGGTCAGATGCCTGGAACCACTCCCACCATGCCCGGAATGTTTCCCAACATGTTTCCTGTGGCAACTGGACAGGTTTCCTCTTTTCTTTTTTATGTATCCAAGTTTGGGCTCCAAGGTTTGCATCTTTGGCAATATGATTTATACTTGGGTTAGATGTTGATAAATATGCGTGCATCAGAGAGTTCTTTACACGAGAAAGCACAATTTTATAATTTAAATTTCCATTTGCAGTCTTGAATAGATTATGGAATATTCTGTTTCCAGTTTTGCATCATAATATGACTTTAAAAGAACAATTTCAATTACCGAGAATGCTCAATGGCTCGGATTTAAATAGTGAGACTTATCTTGTTTTAATTTTTTGATTGATTTGTGTTCTTATTGCATTTCTGCAGCATGGATCTCGTGACCATGAGAAAGACAGGGAGAGGGAGCCCTCTAGAAGCAGGGAGAGGGAGCCCTCTAGAAGCAGGGAAAGGGAAAGGGAAAGTGGTCGTGATAAAGAGCGAGACAGAGATAGGAATAACGATAGGGAAAGTGGTCGTGATCGCCATCACCGAGAATGCCACAGGGATCGAGGTGAGAGAAGGGACAGAGAGAGGACCAGAGGTCGGGATGATGATGATGACTATTACAGAAGCCGAGGCCGTGAGAGGTGACGAAACTGCAACTTCTTTGGTTTTATTTAACTGTCATATTTGATTGGTTGTATTTTATAATAATTGGGTTTTCCAGCTTGCAATCATTTGCCTTCCATGCATCTTAGATACACATTTTACCAACTATTCTAAATGCTCATTGATATCCTTGTCACTTGAGCAATTTTTTGTCAAGGTGTATTTATTATTATTATTATTATTTTAATCTTAACATGTTTTGGGCTTTCAGGCGGAGAGATTATGATGAGGATAGACGCAGGCGTAGGTCCAGATCTCGCTCAAAGCCTAAGTCTGAGCCCAGAGCAAGGTCGCGGTCCCATTCACGCTCTAAGAGGTACTTTGTGGCAGTAAATTATAATTGTGATTCTGATTGGGGAGCCTTTCTCATGAAAGTCGTTTCATTATTAAAACATAACCTGGTTTGCTATTTTAGCTTGTGCTCATTGGTAAATGTGTTAAAATCGACTCCCGTTTTCTGGCAAATATGATGAAAGTGGTTTTGACCTCCACATACTGGTTGGTGAATGTATCTGTAAAAAACATCTAATCACTGTGCCCCTTTCAGTAAGTACAGACCCCGGAAATAAGATTTAATGGATATAAAGAAAGGGTTCTTAAGGTGTAAATCCATTTTACATACACAGGTAGAAGCTCCTTTGAACTCCTCTTCAACACAGAGCAACAATGGCGGAGAAAAACAGCAAAGATCTCTTGAAGCTGGAAGTCAACACCAAAACCGTCACATCCACGTCGTGTTTAGAATCAAAACTATTTGTTTGCAAGAAAGATAATTCCTTTCCCCTGTTTGAAGCTCCTCTTCAGAAGCCCTCAATGTCTCCTGTTCCTAAAAGTCATGTTCATGACTTCTTAGGTATTATATCAGAATCCAACAAAAAGCTGCAGCAAGATGCAAAAAATAACCCTGAGAATTATGATATTGAAATGCTCAATGGGAAAGAATCCGAATACATAGAAATGGATCTGATGCTGGGAGTTGTTGATCTTCATACCCCGGAGGTTATTGCCGCTGCTGAGTCAGCAATGGCTGGCCGACCACCGTTAATTCATTTGGAAGGAAGTAAAAACAACAGCGATGAGTATGATGGCGAYGAGGACAAAGAAGAAAAGATTAGTAAACCAAATTATGAAACTGGYCCATCTGCGACGTGTGGGTCCAAGGATGAAGAAAGAGATTCTTCATCTAAGACATCAAGGAAACACAAACCGGAAAGGCTTTCCAAGATTGTCGAGCTATCTTAAACTCTCTTGTCTTGAGAAAGATTTAGCTCGTAGTTATATTATTTAAAGCCTTTTTTTTTTTTGAAGTGTGGTTTAATTTAATATGTCAGAGGGCATGAAATGGAAATGCAAATCTTGATTTTATATGTGGTTCAGGCTCTTTATAACAGGTACAACTCTTTTATTGGATTTGTGAGTACATTGGCATTTGTAAATTAGGTGAGCATATTGTAATGTTTGTCGCAATGCATTATCCAAAAAGCCTAATTCTCAACTTAAAAAAAAAAAAAAGAAAAGGGTTCTTAATGATAAGAAAGGGAAGGGGGATTAATTTTATCTGGTCGGGCTGGAGGTCATTGTACTGAGTTCTTTTATTCTTCAATAATATGTGACTGATGTTTTGAGTCAGCCACTCGTTTGGTCCTTAATCCTTTAGTACTTATTAGAAGTTTTCATCGAGTTTCTTATTATGTTGTCTAGTTGACAAAACATATTGCATTCCTTATATTTCTTTTATACAAGAATCTCTGTCAGATTGTTGGTTGCTGTTCAAAATTAATGGGGAAGTACTTTGATTATGATATATGAGATGCATCGCAATGAATCAGTATATAGACTTTAAAACATGCCCAATATTTTCATTATCTCTGTTATATTTCTCAGTATATATTACTTGTTTCTAGTCACCAATAATTATCATCACTTGTTTCACTTGTTCATGTCATTAATGATGCTGCAACTTTACAACAAAAGGATGAGTGGCTTTGACATGGCCCCTCCTACTGCTTTGCTTCCCAGTGACTCCATTCCAGGTATTACCAATCTTTTTAACCTATAATCTATAATAACGACTATTATATTTTCTCTTTGATATAGTTTGGGATGTTCTTATCAAAATACATGGTTTCATTTTGGTAAGTACCTATAGATACATATTCTATATGTATGTGTGTGATTGGGCCCAGAATGTTACTTAKGTATTTTCTATTTAATTAAGCCTTGATATGGTTTAAAGATAATCTTGAATTGATATCTACAATTTTTAGTTCATCCTGTAAATTATGCCTTCATTCAAGGGTTTAATAATATCATGCTTTTTTCATATTAGCATGATCAAAGCATACACACATGCACAAGTTACTCATTTTTCATGCTATGAATTCTTTAATTATTATTTTCTGTGACGACAGCTTGTGCCGAAGCAATGGAGAGAAATGGTCGTCGGAAGAAGAGGTTGATGTGAACAACAGTTTCGTAAACCCTAAAGCGGAGGATCGAGAGCTCAAAGGCCAGCTTTTACGGAAATACAACTGTTATTTGGGCATTTGGGCAGCTTCAAGCAGGAATTCATGAAGAAGAGAAAGAAAGGGAAGCTGCCTAAGGAGGCTCGCCAACAGTTAACCGACTGGTGGAGCAGGCATTATCTTTTTCATGAAGACTTTATCTTTTTTTTTTTATTTCATATAGTTGAATAAAAAATATTATTGTATTAATATTAGTTTTAGTTTGCCGTGTCTTAGATTTTATTGAAATTTGGTGATATAATTAATATAATCACAGTATTTATTATTATTGATTTTTGTGTATTCCTGCCTTTCATTTCATTTTTTTTTAATTTTTTAAACTTTCTAGAAGGTAACTTTTCTAAAACCGTTCTAGTAAATGGACTTTCCAGAACAGTATTTTCAAAAAACCGATCTGGAAAGTATAACTTACCAGAACGGTATCTAAAAATACCGTTCTGGTAAGTTATACTTTCCAGAATGGTATTTCAAAATACCGTTCTGGAAAGTACGACTTTCCAGAACGGTATTTGAAAATACCGTTCTGGAAAGTGGCAGATCAATATGGGATGGTACCATTCTAGAACAGAAAAATTATTTTCTAGAACATCTTTTTTTTACCCTTCTAGAAAGTCTGTCGCTTTCTGAAAAGTCTGCCAATCCAGAACTATGTCACTACAGAAGGTACAGAAAAGGCATTCTGGATAGACAGAATTACCCTTCTGGATATTGCAGTTTCTGCACTAGTGAAGAACTCCACTAAATTGGCGAGGCAGTCGATCAACTGACCTTAGTCAATCGACTGAGCAGTCGATCGACTGCCTTCCAAGAAGATAGACTGAGCGCCTAAAAATCGACTGATCAACAGAGAGCTCACTAAAAGTTGGCAAGGCAGTCGATCGACTGAGAGTCCGGGATTTAGCGCAATTTTGACATGTTTGCCCCTACTAATAACAATATAAACCCCTCTACTTGACTTGAGGAAGGCATTCACTCAACAACCCAACTGTTTCATGAGCCTTGGGATTAATTTTCTCTTCATTTCTAGATCTACTTTCTCTCTCTTAGGTTTTTGATTTTAATCTTCAAGTTTTGCCTTGAGTTTGTTAGCTAAAGAAGAATCCAAATACTCCTTTGGATTAGTACTTTTGATTGCAATTCAAGCTTTTGGATTCTCATCTTTTATTATACTAAGCTTTCCTTTTAATTTCAAGCTTGATCTTCATTTTCATGCATGTTCTTCAATTTTATGCTTTTTGCCTTACCTCTTTGAATTCATGTTGAAACTTATGATTTGGCTATGGATTCTAGATGAGTGACACATCTAGATTGTAGATCGGGTCTTAGATTGTTTAAATTCTAAGTTGCTCTTGTGCTTTATTTGTAATTTAATTTTCATGCTTTGTTTCATGCTTAAATCCTAAATCTATTACTTGATCCTTGTTATTTCACGTAAAGTTTTGAACTTTGACGTTAATTTTCATTGCTCTTGCTATTTGTGCTTTCAATTTTAGTAAATTTGCATTTTTCAAGTTTTTATGTACATGCAAGCTTAGTTGTACCTTGTGCATGCATGCTTGTACTTGGTGAAACAATGCTTGTCTTTGCTTATTTCCTTTACTTGTTTGCATTTCTATTATGGGCATACGACCGAGGCATCCGACCAACTTGTTATTTCAATTTCTAGTGTAGTTTATTTAGTTTAATTGCTTTATTTTTATTTTCCTTTTATTTTCAAAACTTGAAACACATAGAATCCTTCAATTAAATCGATTTCCAATAATATCAAGCCATGAACCTTTAATTTATAATACCACGAAAAACTACAATTCATGCACCACAAATAATCTTGATAATAAGTAAACTCAACATTTTCTATAGGGCTTACAAGACCACCTGCAGTCCCAATTATATTTATGAATGGGAAAAATAAACTCGCTTCAATGGTTTCTTTTAGGTATCAAATTACAATTTGATTCCATTCCAGTGACATTGAGCTTTCTTGAGTTAAATAAAGATAACAATTTTGAGAAAGTAATATTTGGTCAAGTGTATTAGTAATGGTACAATAATGCGCATATTGTACGTAGGTAGAGAATTTCAGCTCCCACCAGTTCTTCGTCATTCCATTGACGAAATTGATATTTCCTTATATCTTCACTTTGACCAATCATAGGAGTGCTAACATATTGCACTTATCCATATTTAATTGCCTGATCATCTTTTGGACATATGCAAACTGTAGAATTTAGTATTACACAAACTCGGTTTTAGTTTAAACCCTTAACATGACCGAGTTTTCCCATGATACATTATCTCAAATTAAGAATTTCAAATAACTAGCGATATCGCTTATTTCATTAAGAGTGGATGTTATGTTCCTTTCATTGACATATACAATTATAATCGCAAACTTGAAACTTATTTTCTTTATAAATACGTAAGGGCATAGATTTTTTTCCCAATCAAGTAGTCACTTAAACGGTTATACCACATCCATCTGAATTGTTTCAATCCATAAAGTGAGTGTTTTGATTTTATTGCAACTGCACTCATTGGCTTAGAATCACTTGCCTTAGCAATGAAAGGCCAGCAAGCACTTTCGTATATATCTCTAAATGATGATCCCCATAGAGAATTAATGTAACCACATGTATAAGCTGCATTCTCAGTTCTTTGGAATTATAACATTTATTATGGGGGAGTACATATCCCCATAGTCAATTCCAGGGCGTTTTGAGAAACTTTGTCCTTCAAGTATAGATTTGCATATGGCTTTATTTTTCTCATTACGCTTTCTGACAAAACTTTGTTTATGTCCCACAGGCTTTACACTTGGTGAGGTTAGCACTACCAAACCAAATACCTACCTTGTTGTCAGTGAGTTTAGTTCTACCTGGATTGATTCTTTACATTTAGGTCAATTTGCTCTACATTGATATTTCAATAGAGCGTGGTTCGATACTATTGTGCTCTATGATCTTTGAACAACAATGTATATATCATCAATGTGTATGAAAAGTCTTTCCATCAACTTATATAAACTCTTATTTTACATTGAGATTCCTTTATTCTCTGGAATCATATTAAACTTCGGAGCGTCCTCTAGTAATGATTCATGGACATAAGTATAATCAGAGATAATCTCATGAGAGTTATTATCTTCATTGATGATCAATTGAAGTTGTGCCATACATGCCCTCTTATTCCTTTGGCAAGTATTGATCGAACCAAGTGACCTCCCCCTGTTCCTTTTGGGAGTCACGGCCTCAACCACACATCCACTAAGTATGGTTGCAATGTCTTAATTTGCGACATTGAGCCCTTTACAGGGACTTTTAACCTTGCAGACACATTTGCAGCTTGTATATATATGATCTCGTCACTTTGGAAATTGAGTCTTCTATACTTTGAAGATCAATTGTTCACTTTAATTTTCTTTCACATTATATTGTGAAATGCGGGGATCATAATAAGACATAGTATGAAAATATTCCTGTCGTTCCATTAGAAAATACTTTTTCTTATCTCCCCCTAACGACGGGAAGACTATCTCATTAGAGTGACAAATTTGCTAATTTAGCGATAAAGAGATCGTTTGTCAAAGGTTTCAAATAGCGGATGATTATTGGAGATTCATATCCAGCATAAATACTTAATCATCTTTGAAAACTCATAGAATGCGTTGTGGGGGCGCAATAGGCACATATACTGCTTATTCAAATATGCGTAGATATGAATTATCAGGCTTATATCCTGTTACCAACTGGTACGCAAAATATTTGGTTAGCAGGGGTTCATAAATGAATAAGTAAGAGTTGCGTACAATATTGCATAACCCTGTGCAAAGACAAATGAGTGCGCATAAATATTGTCTTAGTCACCATATATATTCCTTTTGATGTAAACCCTCTAGCATTATGAGTTTGGTTTCTTTATAAGGGTGGTGAGTCCTCAATCATATTAAATGTGCTAGAAGTTTTGCAAATGCAATATTTTTATGGACAATACGTGCCGAAGCATCGACAAAAAAAAAATACTTGAATGATCCGCATTGTGAATGGTCATGTCCATATGTATCACCAATTATCAATTATAAGAATGAGATATTATACTTTGTATATTTTAGCAAATGCAGGTCTCAATCATACAATTTTGCTAATGAACAAGTTTTGAAAAAATGAGTGATGTATCTTTGAGATATGAATGTATGTAGTGCTCCGAGTACTTTAGAATGCACTAGCTGTAATAGAACAGCATTAGTTCGACACTATACTTTGCATCAAATTTCTATCTCATTTTGTGTTTCACTCAGAATAAAAGATGTCCATGTTAATTTCTTATAATATGGACCATCATATCACGACGACCAAAGAATCCATGTCAGTCGTGTCAAAACTTGAATGAGTCAAGGTCCAACAGTTCTTCATTGGTCATATCTTATGATTCAATAATCAAAAAGCAGTAAAGTAATACTAGATTGACTCTAAAACGTGCTTTCTTCCACGTAAATTAAAGGTATAATTCCATTCTCATAATGTGCTTCTTAATGATAATCATCAATATGAATATCATCAAACTTAACAAGGTTCGTTTCGCTCTTGGTCCATACTGAGCTTTTATGACTTTAATCAATGTGCCACTAGGCATCAAGACTTTGTCACACAGAATATAATTCTGTGAATAATTTTCTATTCCTCGACAAATTCTCACATTCTTCAGAGATATTTGAACGAAATACTTTTCATTCTAATATTTTATATTATTTGCTAGATATGTTACATTATATCTTAGTTTACTCCTGAACCTTGTATGTGAATGTGTGGTAAATAAACTCAAGTACATTCAATGCTTTGGAATGAAATCCAAATATTACTAATAATCCCAATAAAATAATAATTACTTTAAAATAGGGTACATCACATAAATATAACTCAAAATAAACCTTAAGACCAAATACAATAGTTTAATATGAATGTTTGATCATACTTTCACAAGTTCTTTTGTAAAGTAAGAAACAAACAAATTTCATCAATCAAAATAGAGGATATCCATTGACAAAGCAAGGTTATTGGGAGAACCTCCATGACTTCTACCACGATCAATAAATATCACGAACTCTTACATATCTTACCTTGTGGTTCATTCTTGCCACATAGGTATGGATGAACATGTCACTTCCCCTTTACTTTGAGGTTGTTTCCATTCATATTGATCCTAGTTAGCCTCACAAAACTTCTTTATCCGGAGGTCTAATATTGGTATTATGAAGAAAAATGTCATGTCTCTCGATGACTTACTATCATAATTAATATTATACAAGTGTATTAGTATGTTTGCTCAATTGAAAATAATAGAGTGGGATCGTATCTCTCAATACTTATTGTCATTTAAAATGACTTTCTTTTTCACATATGGTAAGACATGTTTTAGTCGCGACATATCAAAGTCATTAACCCTTTTTAGCAAACAAATAAATTTATTTTCACTGAATTCTTAGACTTGGAAGTAGTGAATAAAATTATCAAAATACTCATTTGGAGCACATCCCAAAGTTCATTGATAGTTTGTAACTAAATATACTTCCAACATAAGATTTGGGGTCAACGAATTCTCAAGTTCATTAGAGAATTGACTCTGACTAAGTTTGATGATTCTTTGTCGATTAGGGATTTGGATGATATTAATGTGGAATTATAGTTCTTTTAGTTTCCACATCAAACCAATGATGGTAGTACTCARTTTMTTTYGAKTATATTAATTTGTATTTAGATTGAGTTAGTTTAATCAATTTCTTTAGATAATGAATTTGAAGTATGTCATAATCTTTCTTTGATATCATGTGAATATTCTTTATCACAAGACATATTTATACAATTTTTTATCGTTCATGAACTTTCATTATCATGAAGATATGTAAATGTACAATCAATGATACATATTGAAAGTTGCTTATAAATTAGTTTGAATAGAATTATAACATACATGAATCTATCAACTCATCTAAATGATCAACAAACATGAATCTATCAATTCATCGAAATTCATGATCAACATATATGAAATCAATCAATTAATCGAAATTCATTATGAACTAAAAATATTGGCAAAATCATGATCAATCTCTCATCTAATCATGTAAATAACTCTATTTATGATTTCTAAATTAGAAATCATGATCGATCTCTAATCTAATCATGTAAATAACTCTATGTATGATTTCTAAATTAGAAATCATATAAGAGCATGAATACTAATATATTAATATTATTGAAGTATTGCAAAATTTCATCTTTGTCAATACATCACATGCATATAATCATACGTGGCACATATACATATACATGCTTTTCACAACAATACATACCATGACATATATTCATATTGCCAAATATTTATTAGCTGCATTTGATAAATAATAAATAATAGGGTTATTCGAATTACCTTGAAGGAAAGTCACGATTCTTTCCTAAATTTGTTTTTAAATAGGCTTGTCTGATTTCTGATGACAGAGACCTTCAAACCCAATCTCCACCGTTCCAATTCAGGCTATATGTGTTTTGAATAACATATGAAAAACCCAGTTTCATCCGATGGTTAGATTGTGCGTAATTGAAATTCTAAAATAAGTTGTGCAGACAGTTTCGAGAAACAAGATCAACTCTGTTCAAAATTCATTATATGATTCTTAAGTATTCATATTCGAATCTCTACTGTCCATATTAAACCTGTATATGTTTGGAACAACATTTCCAAAATTTAGCTTGATCCAACGGTTCTATTGTGCGCAATCGTATTTTGAAAATCGCTGCACAGAAATTTATGAAAATAAAATCTGCTCTATTCTAGATTTTATATATATTTCCCCATAACTTCGAATACAATCTTCACCGTTCATAATGTAATTTGAGAGGTTTTGAAGATTTTGTAAAATTTTGAGAGCGATCCGACGGTTGAAACTTGAGAAACTGATTTTTCAAATATATAATGCAGTTAGAAACTTGACCCACGAAAATTGTGTATAAGGTATGGAGTGTGTAAAGGGTATGGAGGCTTATTGTCGATCATTCTTGATAGGTTAGAGTTTCGTGCTGATAACGTGTAAAAGTAAAAGTATAAGGAGAAGACATAAAAGAGAGGGGAAAGAGACGATAGAAATTAGGGTTCTCTTATTTATCAAATACTCCCTAAAGGTATCAAATTACATGTTTCCATAATACATAAAGATAACAAATACATAAACTATCATTCATCAGTTACTTATTGACAAAGGCACACTAATTGTGTTTTTCTTTCAACATTTATAAATTATTAATTACAATTAATGATATGTATTAGTGTTCTTTAATAAAACTAAAAATCTAAAATTTAAATAATTAGTCACGATAAACGTGTTTCCTTAAATAACGAATAATACATACTTTGTAAAATAGTTCATTGCAATTTATGAAATTTATTAATGATCTTACCGTACATATGAAAATATGAATAAATATATAATTATTTTTTCATATCACATTTGCAGTAAAAATGATTTCATTCATAATTTTTTTCTTTCAATTTTGGCAAATGAAATTTTCAATTATTAATTTATCCTTAAATAAAAAATAATAATTATATTTTAATTTATTGAAATTGAGGAGATTGATTAATGGTCTTTCTTCCACGATAAAATCCATAATCTAAATAATTAATCATAATATTTATGGTTCCTTAAATACTAAATAATACATGTTTTAAAAATTATTAGGTGTAAGTAAAGACTTTGATTAACAATCTTCTATAAAAAAAATCACAGATCTAAATAAATATATGATCTTTGTTTAGATCACAAATACAATATAATTATTTCAATTGTAGAGTTTTCCATTTTTATAAATATCTAATGTCTTTTTTTGAATATCAATTACAATTAATGAGTTTGATTAATGATTTTAATTAGATTTGATATATCTTACTTTTAATCAAATTTTATATTTTACAAATAAAAAAATCTTTATGGAAAAATAGTTTTAGAATTTAGAATATTCATAATGTAGTATTATTGAATAATTAATGATCAAGAAGTCTCTTATGAGACCGATCTTATATGTGACCACATCATATCATACTATTTCATTTGATCTGCTCATACCATATTAGCAGGCAGATGGATTGAAATAGATAGAGTGGGTTAAAATTAGTCTCATAGTATGAGATATGTCTCACTAGTATTTGTCATTAATGATTTTATATATTTCAATAATTACCATAAATTTGGTACGTACACACCATAAATTAATTTCCCATTAACATCAAAGTCAATATATTTAATACAAACCTTAAAATCATTCATTTCAATTAAAAGAAATAAAATACAATCTATATTAATATGATAAGAATAATAAATATGTTTGGATTAAAAGTAAAACACAGTATCATACCATCACTTAAATTGTTTAGCTAAATGAGCAACACACAATAATGCTACACGGAGCGAATTGCTCCGTAGCAACAACTAAAAAAGGTAACTTCAAGTGTATAATTAATAATTTTTTAGTATTTATATTATTTTATTAATTTCGTATTTACCTTTTTACCCTTTTTAGTTATAATGGAAAGAAATCATTAAAAAACTCTTTACGATTTTTTTTTCCTGATTTCTTTCAAATTGCGGCAAAATTCTTGCCGTCGCCTCCTCCACACCCACACGCACTAATATGTGTATGTTAATTCTGCAAATCATCAAAACTATTTCTTCAAACCCAATTAAGATTAATCGGAGCTGGCAAGAATTAATCGAAACACATCTAAAGAGAAAGAGGAAGCCTTCTGAGAAGGTATTGGATTTTGGAAGCGGAAATTGCCAAGAAGCAAGCGTCAAAGATGAAAGCATCAATCAATTTGCTGAAAACTATAAGATAATTTGTAGTTTCAGGGTAATTAATCATGAGGATACACTCCAGGAAGATAAAAGAAATGGAAGGAACAATTAATTGATGGCAGATTAATGGTTGCAGCATGAGCGGATGTGATGCCTACTGATGGGTGGTTCAGGCAATGAATTTAATATAGCTCCTATCTTGCATGAAAACAGCATGGTTTTAACAATTCAATCCATCCTTCAATGTGGATCTAAGACTGTTTCTCAAGTGGTATCTTTCGAAAATTCTTTCCCATACATTTACTTGGTCCTGGACCATGAATGTGTTGTGGTATTTAATGTATGTATACCTCTCTCTGCTATGGACATAACTTTACAGTGTATTGAAGGATAAATAGATGTATTATGCTGGTGGTTTCTGTTGAAGAGCTATACCTCTTCCCTTTTATCAAATATTCTGTTCTATGTATTAAGTTTCCACGGCAAAGAGGACTTTAATTCACTGCTTTCATGGTTGTTTTGGCTATAGCTTTTATTTATTTGCTGGTAAAGCACAAATTTGAGACTTTTTTTTTTCTCAAGAAATCCGAGCCTTAAAAATAGAGAAAGAAGTATGAGAAAGAAGTAAGATCATCTCATGATTATCAATCAATAATTCCTTCCAATTTTATTCTCCTTTTCCATTTTTTTAGTGATTTAATAGTATTATTAATGAGATAAATCACCTGATTTCCTATTATATTCAATATTTAAAATTAATTAACTATACTTAACTAATTAATAATCAATTATCTCCACAATTCACATTTACCATTGTAGTTTATTTGATTATTTTTATTGCCATGGCATTGACAATCCATGATGTACGATTGAGCATGATACAATAATTCGTAATTCAGATTCTAATCGGGAATAAAACGGACCAAAATTACTAATATTATTGCATCAATCGAATTCGAAAAATTATTCGTGAATGAGTCGGATTCAATACGTTAAATATTATAGAGTTCAAAATAGATAACTATCTTCCACTCACATAATAATAATAATAATAATAATAATAATAATAATAATAATAATAATAATAATTACCACTATTAATAAATATGATAATAATGATGATAATAGATTTATTAAAATAATAATTGCTATTATTAATAAATATGATGGTAATAATGATAATAATAAGATTCACCTGTAGCTAGGGTTGTACATGAAGTGAATCAAAATGAATATTTGCATGTTCGATTCGTATTCGGCAGATTCGTTGAGCATTCGTATTCGTTTAATTTACGAATGTAAATAATGATTCGCATTCGATTCGAAAGACGTATTCAAATTATAGCTTGAGTATTTATTTAAACTCTTTTTTGAAGAATACCTAAATTAAAATATACCCATTATATATATATATATACTAGTTTAACACCCATGTATTACACGGGATTTATAAAAGGCTAAATATAAAAAATATTTGTGAAATTTATAAAATTTTAAATTTATATATTTATGAATTATTATAAATATTAAATATTTTTGTATTTGATGTTTAAATTATAAATTCATTAAATCTTAGTTACATATTTACAAAAATTCACAAGGCGTCACATTCTAAACCCGTGTCTAATATCTATTTTATTAATAATTATTATTATTAGATCATTTTATATATTAATGTTTAGGATAAATTTGTTATTAATTATTAGTTACATAATTCGAGATATTCAAAATATATCATACTTTCAACCCATGTCGCAGTGTACTGGTGTCTAATCAATGTTTATTAATTATTACTATATAATTTAATATTTTTATATTTAGATTGAGTAAATTACTAATATTTAGTTACATACTTAGATCATTGCAAATAACTCATATTTTACCTATATAGAATATTTGAAACTCCAAAAATAAAATTATTTTAAATTATATTATCAATAAAATTTATTTAATTATTTTCATAATAAAAGTTTTTTATTAAAATTATTTCATATGCAGTTTTTCTTTTAATTAAAACAACTAATTTAGATCTTATCTACTTATTATATATATGATTTATTTCTATTTTTATATTAGGAGAATCAAATGAAAGTAAAAATAAAAATAAAAAATAATTATAATAGAAAATAAAAATAACAATAATATATTAATATGAGAATATTATAATTTTATAATTATATATATAGATTATTTGAATCAAATACGTGAGTATTCATATTCGTATTCGTTGATAATTCGAATCAAAATATAAACTCAAATTCAAACCGATATAAGCGAATCGAATATTGAATCAAATCAAAAGGTTTGATTCATTTTTAACCCTACATGTAGTTGATTTGTAGTCTTATTTTGATTTCTAATAGTTTTTTATTTTATATATATTGCAAGAATAAATATTGTCAAGATAACATTTTAATAGTTTTTTTTATCACTTAATAATTATTTAAATATTAAATTAAAATCATTTAACTTATGTTTTACTTCAAAATGGATAAATATATTTAATAATAATAATAATAATAATAATCATAATAATAATAATTACCACTATTAATAAATTTATTAAAATAATAATTACTATTATTAATAAATATGATAATAATAAGATTCACATGTAGTTAGGGTTGTACATGAAGTTAATCGAACTGAATATTTGCATGTTTGATTCATATTGTGTCATTGTCTAATAAGTATTAAAATCTTATATTTTTTTTTATATATATATTGAATTCATTACTACTATTTAGTTACATACTCCAATTATTGCAAATATATCATAATTTACCTATACTGAATATTTAAAATCTCAAAAATTAATTATTTCAACTTTTATTATAAATAAAACTTATATTATTATTTTCATAAATAAGTTTTTTTTTGTCATTAAAATTCATATTTAATTTGTATTTTAATTAGAATAATTAATTCAGAGTTTTTCTACTAATTATATATGGCTTTTTTTTTTTTATTATTAGGAGTATAAAATAAAATTATTGAATTTGACAAAATTTAATAAAATA
Source organism: Phtheirospermum japonicum (assembly GCA_014905375.1). Taxonomy (NCBI): domain Eukaryota; kingdom Viridiplantae; phylum Streptophyta; class Magnoliopsida; order Lamiales; family Orobanchaceae; genus Phtheirospermum; species Phtheirospermum japonicum. The sequence continues at coordinate 588,921 of BMAC01000444.1, read as the reverse complement.
AAACTATTTTAGGTTAAATATAATAAAAAAATATTAAATTAGGCAAGATACAATAAAAGAAAAATATTAAATTAGGTATATATTAGACATACAAGCAATCGAAGTACCAAATCTTTTTATTATCCAAGCGAAGCATACGAAAAAGACACATAGATTATAAGGATTTTGAATTAATATATACTTGTTTAACACCCGTGTATTACACGGGACTTATAAAAAGATAAATATAAAAAATACTTGTGATAAATACAGAATTGTAAATCTAGAATATAAAAATTAAAATAATGTATTCTCAACCCGTGCCTCGTACATGTCTACTCTATGTATTAACTATTATAAATATTAAATAATTTTGTATTTGATGTTTAAATCAAAATAATGTATTCTCAACCTGTGTCTAATATACGAATGTGAATATTTATTCGTATTCAATTTGAACGTCATATTCAAATTATAACTTGAGTATTTTTTAAAAAATTTTAAAAACACCTAAAATAAAATATACCCATTATATAAATATAAATATATATAATATAATATAATATAATATAATATTGAGTTTTGAGTTGCTAAATCAATTTAAATATTGAAAGTCACAAAATTTCTCTGTAAATATTTTAATTATCTTCTTTCAAATATCCGTTCTTATAATTGAAATTTAATAGTTTGTTCATGATCCAAGTATTGATTGAACTGTTCTAAGTAATTAAAGCCAAAAGTCTACATTTAGAATTTTGCAGCATTAGTATTGACCTTATCTATAGCCAAATATTGTAACTTACCATGATTAGATTTATTGATTTAGGGCGATTGGATTTAAGGCGATATTAACCTTATTTATAACCAAATATTGTAACATTGTGATTTCCATGATTCAAGGGCGTGACATTTTGGAGCATAATTAAAGCCAAATATTGTAACTTAGTATATTTATAAATATATTTTAATAAGAAATTTAAAAGGATAATTAAATAATTTAACATAATTATAATTAATTTTTTGTTGTTGCTCCGGAGCAATTCGCTCCACCTAGCATCACTCTATTTAATAATAGAGTATCAGATTAAATAAATGTAGCAAAAAGATGTTTTAAATATCTTTTAGATAATAGAGTTGACGCAATTAAGGAGATTGATTAATGGTCTCTTCCTAAAAAAAAAAACTTGAGATCTAAAAATGAATCATGATAAATGTGTTTTACTAAATACTGAATAAAATATATATTTCTAAAACAACTAATTGAAATTAAGAATTTAACTAATTATCTTTCTATAAACTAATTGCAAGCGTCCTAATAGGCGGTATAATATGACGTTTTCTTCAATAGGACGATTTTGACGTGCGTCCTTTTTCCGCGAGTCACAATAGACATAATAGGACGTTTTATCTAAATATGACATTTTATATGCGTCCTAAAATCGAGTAACTTAAATCCAATATCAATACACTTGCAAATGTCCCATTAAACTGCAATTCTATTAGGACACTTCGTATACGTCCTAAAATCTATCAAGTCTAAATTGATATGAGACATGGTTAAGTGTCCCAACGACTACAGTTTTACGGGACACTATAAAATATCCTGATAACTCACAATTCCAATATTAAAGTGTCCTAATAAGTTCAGTAACTATTGAGACACTTCATATGCGTCTCATAACCTTAGAATAATAATAAACAGAATTGGAATATAATATTAGAGAAACATCACTAGTTTTAGTAATTCTAAATAACTTGGGTTCAAATCATCAATAAACACGATTGCAAAATAGGAATTTCATAACTAAGTTGTCATTCTACAGGTTGTCAATATAGTTAACGACATAAGCAATACCATACAATAATAGAACTCCTATTATGAAGTGTGTAATACTCGATTACAATACAAAAGACAATATGCATATATATAACACCACTACATAAGCACCCTTCTTTAGCACTAAATTAGTTGTTCACCCTGAGGTAGTCAATCTTGGTCATCTGCAACAATCACCTAAATCATAACAAGACAATCAACTTTTAGTCATACTCCACGTGTATAAGACAACAACGAAATACACACACTCATGATAAACATTAATTAGACAAATTTATACTTTATTTGTGGAATCATTCAAGTGCACTATCAAATTAGTCAATAGATGTTAACTCAAACTTAATATAAAAAGAAAATGGGAAATATTCCACATCATTAAAAACGCATCCTGGAAAGAGATCAGAGTGTCGATTAGTTCATTTTTTATTTTTATTTTATGATCTATATCTAATATCATTTGTTGTATGTAAACATGTGAATTCAATACAATCAAACAACTGCTATAATATTTTCTTCCACTCTTAGTGTCTGGTTTGAGCTTCTGATCTACACACACAAGAATTAAAAGACTTCACAAAAGAAATAAAATGATAAAAATTTACCAAGTGACGTGGCCATGCAACGCAAGTCCCAATTGCATCACCAATTGTCGATAAATTTGAATAAGGTATAATCAAATCCTCATTCCACTCTATGGGTACAGAAATCTGAACTTCACACCAATTTATTCCGAGCTGTCTTCCCCGAACTTCTTGATTAGAATCTAAACTTCGAAGAAAACCTTTGGCCATAATTTTGTTTGAATCAAACAAACTTTTCAAAAGCACCGAATCTCCAACCTTGAATATTAAATAAATGAATTTATATTATATTAATTTCCATGAACATCTAAAAGAGTAAAAAATAATACTATAAATTTGAATAAAAGTATTTTCATGTACCCGAATTCTAATTCCCAAGTTAATCGAGTTAGAAGATTGACCAGGTGATATGGGCAGGGAAGGCATAGACATATTACTTGGGTTTTGGTGTTGCAATTTCTCTTGTAAACTTGCAATCAATCTCGTATTCTGACCCATCTTTTCTTCCATTCTCGCCATTGCTGCTTGATGTTCTAAAACCATTCTATGGCATGTATTTTGGCTTGGAATCTCACCCCATACATCTGATTGGTTCACACCTAATCCAAGCATGCGTACTCTGCCATGTGGATCTTTACCTTTAACTTGGGCAAACGTGTCATTGGGCCCAACAGAGTCTTTTGAACCAAGAGGTAGTTGTGACTTGAGTGCTCGCATTTGTGTCTAAACAAATACCCAAGAATAGAAAAATCAATAGAAGCATAYAACCAATTAACTTTTTATATGCARCTAGTTAAACTTAGTAACAAACTGYGTTATTTTMTTACAAGTGYATCCTCAACATCAATATTTGAAGGTTTTCCATCAGCATCAGTATAACATTCATCAAACATCTCCTCGCGTGTTGGAGATCGACCAAGTTTTTCTCTCTAAAAGAAATGCAAATGAGAAAGCGCATTTTATCATGAATAGTAATAAGGAAAAAAGAATTGTACTTACCAACTCTTCCTCAACCTCAGCAAAGCTCAACTTCCCAGTAGTTTGCTGCATAACAGAACATTTTCTACTACCTTTGTTTTTCTCGCTTGTTTCCTAAAGAGTAGTATTAGAATGAAGTAACATATGACTAAATTATAATTAGTTATTTTAGTGAAATTAATAGTTCAGTTTCATATACCTTCACATTTTCCCTCTCCCAATATGGTAATAAGTTCTTCCATTGATCTTCGCTTACCCGAACAGGTTTAGCATTGGTTTGATTCTCAATTGACAGTGTAGGATTAAAACATTTACTTTTAGCCCTTTCTTTCCAATGTTTTCTTTTCTTGCCTATGGACAGCAAAATCTAATGTTCCGCACCTTGGGGAACTTCAAATCTCTCCAACAGAATAATAGTTTATTGTAAAATTAACTAGAATACCAAAGTAATTTACAATTAATGCAATAATCTTATTACCTTAACCATTTTTATCATTTCATTTTTTCTCACTGTTGGCACCTTGCGCCAGTCGTCAATGTCAAGTGGAACAAACTTACTGTTTCTCGCTAATGTACCTAAAAACCCAGTTAATTTATTTTTGTTGGGCCCAATAGGCTGACCTCTTTTGTTGAAATCAACTAGGATGCGCCCTTCATTTGGTTTTCTTGCCCAAATATCAGGTAAGTAAGTTGATCCTCGGATTTGTTTTGACGTACCTATAATAAGATATTAAAATAATATTTAAAAATGTATAAGTATTTGCTATGAAAATTAAATCGTATACAAATTCTATTAACCAAACACTTAACCTAGTTGATCAGTTGTTTGTTGTGTGACTTCCAAGTTCTCTAGTTGCTCCTCGTTTTGGGGCTGCCCAAGTCCTTCCATCTGATCCTCGTTTTCTTGTATTTGATTTCTAGTTGCATTTCGAGTTCTAAAAGCAATCAGTAAAATAAAAGAAAAGTGAACTAGGTTATAATCTATCAAATATTAAGTAATAAAAAATAAATTTCAACCTTGCTCTCTGGAAACTTGCTGACTAGGTTGCGGTTGTTGTTGTTGCCTACTTTGTTGTTGACATTGCTTCTCCATTTGATGCTCACCTTGTAATCTTTGATTTCTAGTTATATTTAGGCTTATAGGTGCCATAACTAAAAAAAGAGATAAAAGATGAGTTACAAGATATAACAAATTACGAGATAAATTAAATTTTAACCTTTCTCTCTGAAGATTTCTTGGCTGATTTGTGGTTGCAGTTGTTGTCGCTCCTCCATACGTTGGTATTGTAATGCATGGAGCATGTTTTCCTGATGCTCATTCTCCACTATTGCATCCTCGTCTCGTAATCCATATTGTGATTTTCTTTTTGTAGCTAATTTTCGATTCCTAGGAGCCATCCCTGTGACAACTATAAGAATACATGATAACTAATATATAAACTAAAAAATAAAATATGCAGTCATTAAAACAAGTAGACATATATATAATTTACATAAGTTATGCAACAATTATTTCAAAGTTTTAGTAGCTTCCATAATTATATAGCCTTCAAATAACATAGATACTGACTAAAAATACAATATTAAGTTTAAAGTTATATTAATATTTTAAAATCAGTCTAGCCATTCAAGTCTGAACAAAAAATCCTGGAGCTCCTTCACGTATCCAACTTAAGTCTTCATCCACTTGATCGACTTGAATATTGCAAACTTCACTCTGCAAGTGCATGTCAATAGTTTCAAGTGGATTCATATCGTAAATATCTCTGGCTTTAGAAGATATTGCAACATGCTATCCTTCTTCTGTAGGATCAGCAACATAAAATACCTGTTTCGCTTGAGAAGCCAAAATGAATGGCTCATTGTGAGGCCTCAAGTTTGATAAGTTAACCATTGTGAAGCCATCTTCATCCATCTTTATTCTCTTTCCTTGAGAAACCCAGTCACAATCAAASAAAACAACTTTTCGACCAAAGTTGTAGTCTAATTCAACAACATTCTTTAACACTCCATAATATGCAACCTCTCCTGAAATAGGATTTGGGTCTTTAGTACTTGAGAAACTAGACGTTGTTGCMTTAACAATCACCCCACTATTTTGTGTTTTCCTTTTTAATTCTAATTCTTTTGTGTGGAACCTAAAACCATTCACCAAAAATCGCTTATAACAAAATCCAACTGAATTTGGACCCCTTGCTAGTAGTTTCATATCATATGAAATAGGATCATCATCTTCAGATAGTTGAGCCTGTAAAATTAAATAAGAAATAAAATTTTCAATATTTTGAACATAGGTAAGAAACTTAGCTAATTGATATTCGTCGCTTACTTTTTCAGCAAACCAAGATGCAAATTGTTCACCATGTAGTCGTTCAATTGCATGCTTTGACAAATGAGGGTGTTTGTTATTCACAATTTCATAATGTTCACTGTGTAAGAATTATGAAGAAATTAAAATATATTACTAAGATTTATGATATAAACATGTGATATAGGATGAAAAACTACTTACTCGATAAATTTCTTGATTGGATCACAATTAAAAAGAACATATTGATGAGCTTTTCTCAATGTATCATCATCTAATAATTTCGCATCACCTTTTCCCAGAGAACGACCTAAAATTTTGAAAATGTCTAATTTTGCATTTTGAACAGGAGCTCCATCGTCATTTCTGTTAAYACTGTTGAATCTCRTTTCGACTCCTTCAGMAAAATATAAAGAACAAAATGCCAAGCACTCTTCTGCATTRTATCCTTCTGCAATGGACCCTTCAGGTCGGCTTCTATTTCGCACATACGACTTCAACTTACATAAATACCTAAAAGAACAAACATACAAGTACAAAGTAATTAATACTTATTAAAATAGCGAGTGCATTACAATTAATATCATGATATATRCTAGACTTGGTACCTTTCTATAGGATACATCCATCGGTAATGAACARGGCCGCCTATTCTTGCTTCACGTGCTAAGTGTACAGTTAAATGCACCATAATGTCAAAGAAAGATGGTGGCAGCAACTTCTCCAATTGGCATAATATTATTACAATTTCTTTCTCCATGCGAAATAAATCTTGAGATTTAAGAACTTTAAAACACAACTCTCTATAGTATTTGCTCAACTTGATCAAAGAAACACGGACTAACTTTGGAAGTGTTTTTATAACGACAAGAGTTGTTGCATCAAAATATGATAATCGTGACTTTTGAGACCGAAAAGTTTGGGAGGCTTTATTTGCACACGCCTTGAGATATTTGATGCATAACCATCCGGCACTTTCACTCTTTTTAAAGTCCTACAAAATGTCTCTTTCTCATTCTTATCCATTACAAAGCAAGCATGAGGTAAAAAAAACTTTATTTGAACCATCTTCAGCCAAAACCGGATGAAGTTCTTGCCTTATTCCCATTTCTTTCAAATCCCGTCATGACTTTAAATGATCTTTAGTTTTCCCATCTAAGTTCAATAATGTCCCGACAATGCTCTCACATACATTCTTCGTAATATGCATGACATCAAGATTATGAGGTAGCAAATTATCTTCCCAATAAGGCAAATCAAAGAAAATACTCTTTTTTTTCCAATTAATAGGAAAATTTGGATTGTCAGATACTGATTTACCAAACTTCATTTCATAACCATTCAAATCAGCTAAGATGCTCGACCCAGTCTGTTTAGGAGGTGGATCTCTATGTTCTTGACTCCTATCAAATGACCTGGAATATATTCGGAAATGATGACCTTCTCAAGAAATCGACGATGACCCATGTAACAATATTTCCCATTATTTTTCAACCAGAATGACTCTGTATTCTTGTTACAAACCGAACACGCCAGCCGTCCTTTAGTACTCTAACCTGATAGATTTGCATAGCCTGGAAAATCGCTAATAGTCCATAGTAGTGAGGCCCGTATTTTGAAATTTTCTTTGGATGAAGCATCATAAGTGTCGAGACCTTGATTCCATAAATCCTTCAACTCTTCTATCAACGGTTGAAGATATATATCGATATTGTTACCAGGGGCAGATGGGCCAGGTATAAGCAATGACATCATGAAATAAGGTTGTTTTAAGCACATCCATGGAGGTAGATTATATGGAACCAATATCACTGGAAAAGTACTATGTGTAACACTCATATTATTGAAAGATTAAATCCATCTGATGCCAATCCTAATCTCACATTTCGAGGATCATTAGCGAATCCCGGATGTTTAAAGTCAAAATATTGTCAGGCCGGTGAATCTACTGGATGCCTCAAGTTTCCATCTTTAGTACGACTTTCGGCATGCCATCTCATGAAAGATGAAGTTTTTGAAGACATAAAAAGGCGTTGTAATCTGTCCTTCAATGGGAAGTGCCACAACACTTTATGAGGGATCTTTCGATTTTCACCAGTTTCATCACCATCTGGTACACTTGCATGTCTCACATTGCATTTTATCTTTATATTTACCCCAATAGAGTGTGCAATCATTTGGACATGCATCATATTTTTTATAACCAAGCCCCAATTCAGCAATGACTTTCCTTGCTTCATAGTGAGATTTAGGTAGTTTCACACCTTCTGGGAATGCCTCGTTTAATAATTCTAACAACATGGTGAAAGACTTGTTAGTGATCTTACATAGACATTTAAGATGATACAACCTTACCAGAAATGATAGCTTCAAGAATTTATTACATCCTGGCCAAAGTTCTTGTTGGGAATCTTCAACCAATTTGTAAAATTTCTTAGCTTTTGGATTTGGTTCTTCCACTCCAGCATTGTCACCCATTTCAAAATCATTGCATTGTGCTCCAAATGCATCATTAAGCATATCTTGTGTATTATCACATGCACTTGGCTCATTATTAGTTGAAGTTGTAGCATTAAAATTAGAGGATTCAGCATTAAAATCAGAAGTTTCACCATGAGCGACCCATTGAGTATAACCCTTGATGAAACCTACACATTTTAAATGTTCTTCTACATCTTCCCTTGGCAAGCATATGCCATTTTTACAAGTTTTGCATGGACACAATATCATTCCTTCCACACCTGTATTTTCTTGAGAGAAAGAAAAATTAAGAAACATTCTTAAACCGTGCATGTAGCCTTTACTATTCCTGGGTAGCTTCATCCAAGTCTTATCCATAATCATAAAGCAAACTTACCTTGCTGCAATAAAGTAGGCCGTGACAGTGGAAGAGCGAAAGAAAAGAGGTTGGAGCTTTATACATACATACATACATATATATCCAACCATATTAAACCGTTGACAGAATGTGTCTGGTATAAATCCCTTATAAAAATAAGGGCTTTGTTAAAAGATGAGAGGAATGAACAGGCCATTAACTCATAAATGAAAATTTTGAAAAAAAATAAATAAAATTAGAGAAATGCCATTATTCTAAGACTGAAACAAAGATAATAAATTCCTCAATGCAAAAACTCACAAAATCAACTCGACAGCATAAATGAAACCATTCTAATCCTTGTCAAGAAATGAGACAAACCAGTACAAGTTATTTATTATTGGGTTGGCTACTAAAAATTGAGGTAGAAAATAAGCGTTTGACTGGAAAATTAGGGCTAAAATAATAAACTTACTGCTGAAAACTTTGTGTTGCTAAATCTTTTCCTTCAATTGCTTGCCGTCGTAATCAGCAATGACCCGGCCGCTGAAAACTTTGTGTTGCTAAATCTTTTCCTTCAATTTGCTTGCCATCGAAACCAACAATGACCCGCCGCTGTGGTAGATATGAATATAAGAATTAGGATTTAGGGCATGCTGGAAGTGAAAACGTCAAAGGCAACGAGAGAGAGAAAGAGTGAGTATAAAGGGATTTTTTGACATAATTTAATAAGACAATCTTTGTTTTTATTAAAGCAATTTTACTAAAGAGTTTTATCAGTGTTTCATTTCAGCATTATATTTTGGTGCATATAAATGTTTAAATACATATTTACAATATAATTTATACTCAAAAATAAAAAGAAAAAAATAATTGATATTTTAGTTTTTAATTTTTTTTAATGGGAAAGAAACATGAAATAAACAATTTTGGGAGCCCGCTCAAATTCGTCTAAATACACAACTCATTCCCGCCAATGTTAATTACTGTTGTGGATATCATAATAGGACTCTTTGAAGTGTTCCATTTAATTACTTAAATGAAACTCACACGTAATAAGACACTTTTTAGGCAAGTGTCCCATTATATATATAATAGGACACTTATCTTGAAAGTGTCCTAATAAAAGCGTCCCTACAGGCTTATTTTGTTGTAGTGATAGTTTTGAAACTTGATCCATGTTTCGAATTAACATAATCGAAAAACTTAAATCCATTGTTTATTGGAATTTCTGAAGATAAATAAAAAAAAATCACGACAAATTTTCGAGAGTTAATTATTTATTATTGGGTATAAAAGCAAAAATGACTACTCTGTTTAACCTTTTGCAATATTTAACTGTAATGTGTGAGATTCTATTATTGAGAATGAACTCTAGAATACATACAAAATTACATATAAACATACATACATACATAATTACATACATACATACATACATACATACATACATACATATTAGTTTCTTTTCCCATTTTGCCATTTGCTATTGGTCTGGTTATTGTGTTTTAATCATGGTGGGGAAACTTTACCCACTTTGGATCACGTCAATCATGAATTTTGAATCTGCATAGAATGCTTATGTCGCCGTGAAAGGCTTGCTAGCAAAAATATTTGGTAGAGAATTTTTCGCAAATCATTTATGACTGAGAAAGCGAGGACTGTATCATTTCCTGCCTTTTTTTTCTTGATATATCTAGTAGCAACCAATTCAGGATGTAAGAAATACCTGTTCCGAAATTCATGAAGTGTATGAAAATACCCTTTTCTCATGGTCATAAGATTTTAGGTTTATTCCTTCTTATACACGTAACTTAGCTAATCATTATAGTAGGTCGAGTTATTGGCATCTCATCTTTCTTCGGTGAAGATTGGAGTTGGTTGTTGCAATAGGAAATCCAGCTTTGTGTTTGTGTCTTTAATTTATGTACTGTTACATTTTCATGCACGTTTAAGTTAAAATTTGATGTGAATTACATTTTCATGCACGTTTTAAGTTAAAATTTGATGTGAACAACAAATGCTTATGGTCACAGATGTTATACAGAGGCTATCAATGTTATACAGATGTCATAGTTCCAAACAATTGGTGTAACCTTGATTAAACCATTATTACTATCTATGTCTTTAACTTGAGTCTTGATTCAACGGCAATTTTTGTTTTCATAAATATTTGTCGATTAATCTCTCAGCACTTAAGTTCTGTAATTATGATTCTACCAACAAAAAGAAATGCTAAGATTAAATGCACGTCAAATTCTTTTATAGAATTGTCGAGTTTTTTATATAAAGAAATTAACTTTTGAACTCAGAATGTAGTCGACTGTAAGAGGATTAACTGCAGTATATCTGCATCGCAAGGACTCACTACTTTGTATTCCCCTGTAGAATGATGCTGTAATAAAGGAGACTAATGCACTTAAGTTGGTGATCAAGTGCATCGAGGATCACGGTCTGGAGTCACAGTACTCAAAAGATGAGCTGTCGACACGTATCGAGAAGTTGGAAAAAGAGAAGTCTAACAGGAAAAGACCCGCTGCTGCCCCTGTAGCCAAACCTCAGCAGAAGGTGAAACAATCAAAGCAAAATGGAAGCAAGCGAGCTCCCAATCCATCACCATTTAAAGAGAATAAAATTCCTCAATAAGCGGCGACGTGACGGTTCTTGAAATAAAACCTGAAATCTGATTTTAATCAGATCAAGCGGCGACGTGACGGTTCTTGAAATACCACCAGAAATCGCACCAGCAGAAGCGTCAATAAAAGCCATTTTTAGCTGCCCTGGCATCTTCCATCCCCCTCCCCTCTCCTTCAATAAGCGCAATTCAAAAGCCTGCAAAATTAAAAAAGGACCAATTTTTTTTAAAAATAAATTAAAAAGCCCGCATCTTTTTAATTCTAATAATTCGCACCCCAAAAGTCACCCGAAGACAGAATTGACACCGTCCGCTATCCACAACCACTAAAAAGGTTTAAATTTTAAATGAGGAATATCAGAAACCAATAATCACAAAAGTTGGGATATTCACGTATATATGTTTTGACTTAAGCTCAAATCGCGTGGGATTCGGCAGTTTATTTGACAGCCTAATTTCATGCTTTTCGAAACTATAGATCGCAATATGATAAAATAAAAGTTGGGATATTCACGTATATATATTTGGAATTAAAAATAAAAATTTAAAAATATAATATTTTTTTCAAATCGTAAGAAATGATTACAAAAATCTGGGAATAGGAAAACAAAAAGAATTCTTATCAAAGTCATTTTTAACAGTTCGATAAACAGAACTTTGAAACACAAATCGCATACAAAATATTCATTCAAATTACATACAGATCGTGGTTTGCCGATAGCCATCATCCTCACTGCCGTCATTCAAATTACATTCTTATTGGAAGTTCAACAGCTGTTGTAACAAAAAACACATGCAACAACGATAGAAAATAGAACAAAACTTACGGCGTGGCCGATTCACCTCGTATCACCAGGAGGAGGGGGTGGAAATGCAAATTCTTTGCATGGGTTTGGTCAAACAGTAGCCGCGTTAGAAGAGTTATGCACAACTAAAGAATTTAAGAGACTACCCCAATTGGTACTTTCATTAGATACTAAAACTCTGTTGATCTTGGATTTTAATGCTTCTTTTCCAGGCAACAACTAAGGTATGATAAAAGACTTGTTAAAATATCTGGCATCAAATGACAAACCTGAGCTGTCGAAATCATCCTCTGGAAAACAACAACTCATCATCACTAATATAAATATATATTACGTAGAAAAAATATCATCTACTAGTAGACGAATGAGATTTTCAGGCTAGACGATCTAATTGGTGCGCTAGGTATACTCTAAGTCTAAGCTGTTATTGTATACATCTTCTATTTTCTTGAAATATGTCAAATCTATATAAAAAATTAGATGAAAATGCATCAAATATAATATCAATTAACATTACTAAATACTAATAAAAAACAATTCAGTAAACCATAGCATTGGAAATGTGTGACAGATAGAAAAATGAAAACAAATAATAATAAAGAAAAAATCCACAGCATCGAACCTTTGTTGACTGTAAAGAACCCTGTTATAAAACCTTATTAAGAACACAAAGGCTCTCGAACGAGAAAATTAAAATCAAACTCCATTTAGTAAGGCCATATATAGTTTTACAATCTTTTTATATATACAATCATTGCCATTATAAGTTTCAAGATAATAAAATTACAACTAAATAGAAACTAATAACTCAGCTTCATATATTGCATATCTTACAAATGTATCAAGCAATTCAGAAAATTCGACCAAAAAATTCAAACAATCATGTAAAATAGTACTTAAATATTTATTGTTCAGGAGCAATAAATACCAAATACGAAATCGATAAACTCTAAATAATAAACCACCAATAAATCAAAATGATTATTCAGAGCTTACGAAGAAAAAATGATTATTCAGATCTAAATAATAAACCACCAATAAATCAAATGTTTGAAATTCAGCACTTGTAAAGATAATGAGAAACTATTGACACTAAAATCATAATTGAGTTTTACAAATCTACAAAACTAAATATCCATAAGTCAGAATACGAAAATGTGGCCAGATTAAGTTTTCTAAAAAAAACTTATTAGCATCTCTTTGAACATTTTGTTATAGCATTAATTAGTGGACTTAGAAGATAACAATTATCACCGAAAACAGAAAAAGGTAATAAGTTAAACTTTTCTAAGTAATCCCGAATGAATCTCCTGTGCACATCGAGTGTAGAATTCTCAAGGCCTAAAATCCTTCTCCAAGAGTCTCCTTACAGAGACTAATGTCAATGAAACTGTCAATTCATGCATCACCCACAAAAAAACAAAAGAATTAAATAAAATTAAAAACAAATACAACTGAAAACAAATATATAATTCCAAACACATAATTACATCTATATACTCGGTCTGGTCATTAAAATGCTGAAACCGAGCACACACCGCACGTTCTAGGTGTTGTTTCAATCTCCTATATTTCTCCTTCTTCCCCCCAAAATTGACAATACACAATTCCGAATGAAATGAATACACAAGGCAAAAATCCTTCAATGGATTCAAACCTGATTTTGCCAATACAAAATCCTCAATGAATCAAACTTTAGAATCTTCAAGGAAACAATAATCATTGATTTTGATTTACTGACCAGAGAAGAAAGGAATAGCGGAATGTACAAAGTCATAATTACTTTTCCAGGTGAAAGAAATGAAAAGGAACAGTGGGTGAGATAGAAATAACATAAACCCTAATTTTTTTAGGAGAATAATAAAAAAAAAGTATTGTAATTTCAAATACGCCTTCCAATATTTACTATGAAACACGCCTACGAAACAAAAATAGATCTAAATTCAAAATAAATGAATAACATCGCAAGACACAAATCTATCAAAAGACAACCGTCTATGAATAAACGGCAAAAAAACCATAGATTGAAATCAGAACTAACATACAGATGAAAAAAAATCAAGAAATTAGAATTGAAACACCTAACCTAATCAGAAATTAACAACTA
>BMAC01000444.1:552647-574847 GCA_014905375.1 Phtheirospermum japonicum | reverse complement strand
ATATATATATATATACTATATATATATATATATATATATATATATATATATATATAGGATTGGGTTCAAATAAGAACCCCGTCATTATATGTGAACCTAGGGACTAATCCTGGCCTTAGATTTAATATTGCACAGTGCAATTATATGTCCAGGTTCATTGTGCTTTTTACACAGTACCGTAGTGCTAAAACTCAGTCCAATCAATGACCCGGCCGCTGAAAACTTTGTGTTGCTAAATCTTTTCCTTCAATTTGCTTGCCATCGAAACCAACAATGACCCGCCGCTGTGGTAGATATGAATATAAGAATTAGGATTTAGGGCATGCTGGAAGTGAAAACGTCAAAGGCAACGAGAGAGAGAAAGAGTGAGTATAAAGGGATTTTTTGACATAATTTAATAAGACAATCTTTGTTTTTATTAAAGCAATTTTACTAAAGAGTTTATCAGTGTTTCATTTCAGCATTATATTTTGGTGCATATAAATGTTTAAATACATATTACAATATAATTTATACTCAAAAATAAAAAGAAAAAAATAATTGATATTTTAGTTTTTAATTTTTTTTAATGGGAAAGAAACATGAAATAAACAATTTTGGGAGCCCGCTCAAATTCGTCTAAATACACAACTCATTCCCGCCAATGTTAATTACTGTTGTGGATATCATAATAGGACTCTTTGAAGTGTTCCATTTAATTACTTAAATGAAACTCACACGTAATAAGACACTTTTTAGGCAAGTGTCCCATTATATATATAATAGGACACTTATCTTGAAAGTGTCCTAATAAAAGCGTCCCTACAGGCTTATTTTGTTGTAGTGATAGTTTTGAAACTTGATCCATGTTTCGAATTAACATAATCGAAAAACTTAAATCCATTGTTTATTGGAATTTCTGAAGATAAATAAAAAAAATCACGACAAATTTTCGAGAGTTAATTATTTATTATTGGGTATAAAAGCAAAAATGACTACTCTGTTTAACCTTTTGCAATATTTAACTGTAATGTGTGAGATTCTATTATTGAGAATGAACTCTAGAATACATACAAAATTACATATAAACATACATACATACATAATTACATACATACATACATACATACATACATACATACATATTAGTTTCTTTTCCCATTTTGCCATTTGCTATTGGTCTGGTTATTGTGTTTTAATCATGGTGGGGAAACTTTACCCACTTTGGATCACGTCAATCATGAATTTTGAATCTGCATAGAATGCTTATGTCGCCGTGAAAGGCTTGCTAGCAAAAATATTTGGTAGAGAATTTTTCGCAAATCATTTATGACTGAGAAAGCGAGGACTGTATCATTTCCTGCCTTTTTTTTCTTGATATATCTAGTAGCAACCAATTCAGGATGTAAGAAATACCTGTTCCGAAATTCATGAAGTGTATGAAAATACCCTTTTCTCATGGTCATAAGATTTTAGGTTTATTCCTTCTTATACACGTAACTTAGCTAATCATTATAGTAGGTCGAGTTATTGGCATCTCATCTTTCTTCGGTGAAGATTGGAGTTGGTTGTTGCAATAGGAAATCCAGCTTTGTGTTTGTGTCTTTAATTTATGTACTGTTACATTTTCATGCACGTTTAAGTTAAAATTTGATGTGAATTACATTTTCATGCACGTTTAAGTTAAAATTTGATGTGAACAACAATGCTTATGGTCACAGATGTTATACAGAGGCTATCAATGTTATACAGATGTCATAGTTCCAAACAATTGGTGTAACCTTGATTAAACCATTATTACTATCTATGTCTTTAACTTGAGTCTTGATTCAACGGCAATTTTGTTTTCATAAATATTTGTCGATTAATCTCTCAGCACTTAAGTTCTGTAATTATGATTCTACCAACAAAAAGAAATGCTAAGATTAAATGCACGTCAAATTCTTTTATAGAATTGTCGAGTTTTTTATATAAAGAAATTAACTTTTGAACTCAGAATGTAGTCGACTGTAAGAGGATTAACTGCAGTATATCTGCATCGTAAGGACTCACTACTTTGTATTCCCCTGTAGAATGATGCTGTAATAAAGGAGACTAATGCACTTAAGTTGGTGATCAAGTGCATCGAGGATCACGGTCTGGAGTCACAGTACTCAAAAGATGAGTTGTCGACACGTATCGAGAAGTTGGAAAAAGAGAAGTCTAACAGGAAAAGACCCGCTGCTGCCCCTGTAGCCAAACCTCACCAGAAGGTGAAACAATCAAAGCAAAATGGAAGCAAGCGAGCTCCCAATCCATCACCATTTAAAGAGAATAGAATTCCTCAATAAGCGGCGACGTGACGGTTCTTGAAATAAAACCTGAAATCTGATTTTAATCAGATCAAGCGGCGACGTGACGGTTCTTGAAATACCACCAGAAATCGCACCAGCAGAAGCGTCAATAAAAGCCATTTTTAGCTGCCCTGGCATTTCCATCCCCCTCCCCTCTCCTTCAATAAGCGCAATTCAAAAGCCTGCAAAATTAAAAAAGGACCAATTTTTTTTAAAAATAAATTAAAAAGCCCGCATCTTTTAATTCTAATAATTCGCACCCAAAAGTCACCCGAAGACAGAATTGACACCGTCCGCTATCCACAACCACTAAAAAGGTTTAAATTTTAAATGAGGAATATCAGAAACCAATAATCACAAAAGTTGGGATATTCACGTATATATGTTTGACTTAAGCTCAAATCGCGTGGGATTCGGCAGTTTATTTGACAGCCTAATTTCATGCTTTTCGAAACTATAGATCCAATATGATAAAATAAAAGTTGGGATATTCACGTATATATATTTGGAATTAAAAATAAAAATTTAAAAATATAATAATTTTTTCAAATCGTAAGAAATGATTACAAAAATCTGGGAATAGGAAAACAAAAAGAATTCTTATCAAAGTCATTTTAACAGTTCATAAACAGAACTTTGAAACACAAATCGCATACAAAATATTCATTCAAATTACATACAGATCGTGGTTTCCGATAGCCATCATCCTCACTGCCGTCATTCAAATTACATTCTTATTGGAAGTTCAACAGCTGTTGTAACAAAAACACATGCAACAACGATAGAAAATAGAACAAAACTTACGGCGTGGCCGATTCACCTCGTATCACCAGGAGGAGGGGGTGGAAATGCAAATTCTTTGCATGGGTTTGGTCAAACAGTAGCCGCGTTAGAAGAGTTATGCACAACTAAAGAATTTAAGAGACTACCCCAATTGGTACTTTCATTAGATACTAAAACTCTGTTGATCTTGGATTTTAATGCTTCTTTTCCAGGCAACAACTAAGGTATGATAAAAGACTTGTTAAAATATCTTGCATCAAATGACAAACCTGAGCTGTCGAAATCATCCTCTGGAAAACAACAACTCATCATCACTAATATAAATATATATAGAAAAAATATCATCTACTAGTAGACGAATGAGATTTTCAGGCTAGACGATCTAATTGGTGCGCTAGGTATACTCTAAGTCTAAGCTGTTATTGTATACATCTTCTATTTTCTTGAAATATGTCAAATCTATATAACAAAATTAGATGAAAATGCATCAAATATAATATCAATTAACATTACTAAATACTAATAAAAAACAATTCAGTAAACCATAGCATTGGAAATGTGTGACAGATAGAAAAATGAAACAAATAATAATAAAGAAAAAATCCACAGCATCGAACCTTTGTTGACTGTAAAGAACCCTGTTATAAAACCTTATTAAGAACACAAAGGCTCTCGAACGAGAAAATTAAAATCAAACTCCATTTAGTAAGGCCATATATAGTTTTACAACTCTTTTTATATATACAATCATTGCCATTATAAGTTTCAAGATAATAAAATTACAACTAAATAGAAACTAATAACTCAGCTTCATATATTGCATATCTTACAAATGTATCAGCAATTCAGAAAATTCGACCAAAAAATTCAAACAATCATGTAAAATAGTACTTAAATATTTATTGTTCAGGAGCAATAAATACCAAATACGAAATCGATAAACTCTAAATAATAAACCACCAATAAATCAAAATGATTATTCAGAGCTTACGAAGAAAAAATGATTATTCAGATCTAAATAATAAACCACCAATAAATCAAATGTTTGAAATTCAGCACTTGTAAAGATAATGAGAAACTATTGACACTAAAATCATAATTGAGTTTACAAATCTACAAAACTAAATATCCATAAGTCAGAATACGAAAATGTGGCAGATTAAGTTTTCTAAAAAAAACTTATTAGCATCTCTTTGAACATTTTGTTATAGCATTAATTAGTGGACTTAGAAGATAACAATTATCACCGAAAACAGAAAAAGGTAATAAGTTAAACTTTTCTAAGTAATCCCGAATGAATCTCCTGTGCACATCGAGTGTAGAATTCTCAAGGCCTAAAATCCTTCTCCAAGAGTCTCCTTACAGAGACTAATGTCAATGAACTGTCAATTCATGCATCACCCACAAAAAAAACAAAAGAATTAAATAAAATTAAAAACAAATACAACTGAAAACAAATATATAATTCCAAACACATAATTACATCTATATACTCGGTCTGGTCATTAAAATGCTGAAACCGAGCACACACCGCACGTTCTAGGTGTTGTTTCAATCTCCTATATTTCTCCTTCTTCCCCCCAAAATTGACAATACACAATTCCGAATGAAATGAATACACAAGGCAAAATCCTTCAATGGATTCAAACCTGATTTTGCCAATACAAAATCCTCAATGAATCAAACTTTAGAATCTTCAAGGAAACAACAATCATTGATTTTGATTTACTGACCAGAGAAGAAAGGAATAGCGAATGTACAAAGTCATAATTACTTTTCCAGGTGAAGAAATGAAAAGGAACAGTGGGTGAGATAGAAATAACATAAACCCTAATTTTTTTAGGAGAATATAAAAAAAAAAGTATTGTAATTTCAAATACGCCTTCCAATATTTACTATGAAACACGCCTACGAAACAAAAATAGATCTAAATTCAAAATAAATGAATAACATCGCAAGACACAAATCTATCAAAAGACAACCGTCTATGAATAAACGGCAAAAAAAACCATAGATTGAAATCAGAACTAACATACAGATGAAAAAAATCAAGAAATTAGAATTGAAACACCTAACCTAATCAGAAATTAACAACTAATCATGTAGTAAAAATAGGCACAACAATTTATATCAAAACTGCACAATCACACACCAAATTGATAAAAAAAATCGAGAAACAAAAATAATCCAGATCAAACCATAATACAAATATAAATGAAAATATCTGTTAGTGTATTTAGATCTGCTCAGCCAGATTTTTGAACGAAACATATTGTGGATCTTAAATAAATAATGAAGCTCACAGTGCCTTTTCTAGTTTGCCCCAATTATTGATTTAATCATCAATAAACGATTAAGATTTGCTCTCGAACCCGTCGATCGAGAAATTAGCCAGGTAAAACCCAATCTGGAGGTGAAAGTATAAGAAGTAGAAAGGAAAAAAAAAAGTCGCGAGCGAGATTGGATGGAGGGTTGATGGGGAAAGAGGATACTAAACCTAGATGAAAAAAAGAATATTACGTAACGATAAAAAGTGCTATTTTATAGCAAGGAAAAAAAGGAAGTTTTTTAAGAGAAATAATATAAGGTTAACACATCAGATTTTTTAGATACCACAAGATGACATGTGTAAATTGAATGAACCAAAAGTTGACACCTCAGCAAGGTGTCAATAGAATTAATAAATAGGGGTTGGTTGTCATTCAAATCTTATGCAATTAATTAAAATCATAAATGTTGATTGAGTATTTCTTAAAATAGATAATTTAATGATATTATAAATGATATAATGTAGTACATAAATTATACCCCATTTATGTGCCCATGTCTCTTTATGCAAGGTCGTATTTAAGTAATTATATATGATGGAGTGTAAATTATCCACCCTATTCGTTAATGCTATTAACACCTTAACCTATGTGTCAATCAGTCATTGCTCCGGATGATATATGTCATCACTTCGTATGTCTGGATGCTGAGTTGTCCTCTTTTAATGGTTTGTGTTAAAAAATATAAATGTGAACATGATAATGCAAGTCCTGGAGTACGGGCATGGTACGGCCTAAAGTGATGGTTAATCCCGCATGACCTGGACAAGACATGGTTGGGATGAGCTGAACTAAGTGGTCTTGGCCGATAGAAGGATATAACTGGAAACTGTAGTCTGGCAGAGACTGTCCTGACCTCATTCGAGGGCCTTGAATAAGGACTTGAGAGGTCAGATCAAGGGTTGAGGAAGACCTGAGGACAGAGCTGATCTATTTTCTATTTTCGAGATCCCGAAAGGGGCCCCCACTAGGAAAAAACTATAAAAATCTCAGCCCCAAGGCCGAGAGAGGTATGAATTCCCAGCATTCTTCTCCTGTTTTATATTATTCCGATCAAAACGCTTACTGACTTAAGTATCGGAGAGGCTTCCACCGGAAAACCCCCGGTGGTCCTTTCTAACGTGTTTTTGTGTATAGCAGGTCGGGAAATTTTCAGGCGAAGGTGCAGGTTCTTTTATGGCAATTTTCTGGGTGAAAAAATTGGCGCCGTATTTGGGAAAAACAAGGCTAAGACGTGAGAAAAGAAACATGGCATCGGATGGACTTCGGCAAGATTTAGTGGAGGAGCTGGGTGGCACGCCAAGCTCTGCCACACCGACGGGTGCACCAGAGGAGGCAGGACCGTCGGCGGCAGCTAGACCAGGCGCAATGCAACCTCCTCCTAGAGGGTCCACACAAATTGACGACGGATTTCTGAACGATTCCTTTCTAAGGCAATTATCCGACCTCATCGGCAAGGCAGTGGAAGTAGTTGTGGATAGGAAGTTCGCCGAGCTCTCGACACCCCCTTCAAAGGTAGCTCAGCCACCGGAGATGGAACCACCGCGAACAACCCAGTGCACGGTCAGGACTCCCCTTCAAGAAGAAGAGGAGAGTTTCTCTGCTTTAGAAAGCGAAATGTCGAGTAAAACCAGCCCAGACCTCACTGAGCAGATGCAAAACCTGCAGAAAGAGGTCAGGGAGGTGAAGAGGAGGATGGCGGGTACAGGCACGGTGCTAGCACGAAGAGGTACCCCATTTACAGATGCGGTTATGAGCGATGATTTGTCGGCTTCTTACCAATCCATGGGCTTTGAATACAACGGAACAACAGACCCGTGGGATCATTTAAGCCGATTTGAGATCGCGGCTACTTTGTACAAATTCTCTGATGCCGTCATGTGTAGGGTCTTCCCGATGACCTTTACAAAGTTGGCCCAGCTCTGGTTCATCCAGTTGCCTTCGTGCTCTATAAGCAATTTCGACGAATTCAGCTCGGCATTCTTGCACCAATTTACCAGCTGCAGGAAGTACCAAAAGATGCCGCTGGAATTGTTCAGCCTGAAACAGAAGGAAAATGCAAATCTGCGTGCATACATCAAGCGATTCACAGATGCAAAGCTAGAGGTACCCTCAGCATCTAAAGAGCTCCTGGTTAACGCTCTAGTTCACTGGCTCAGAAGAGGAGAATTTTTCTAGTCGTTGGTTGTAAAAGCAGTGCTGAAACTTGGAGAGCTCCTAGAAAGGGCAGAAAAATACATTCATTTGGAGGAGGCCTTGAATATCAAGGAGGATGGAGAGAAAATGAGGGAATGACCCGATAGGTAGGACAGGACCCCAATGAAAAAGCCCAGGACTGACTTAGTTGGCGGACGACCCCGTTTTGATAGGTATACACCTCTGGCCACACCTCAGGGGGAGATTCAGCAGACAATTGAGCGACATTCCGATCTCAAATGGCCCAGAACTTATTCCCAGAAGCCAAGGAAAGAAAGACTTGACCGGTTTTTTCGATACCATAACGAGTACGGTCATGATAAAGATCAGTGCACCCACCTAAAGGACGAGACAGAGAGGATGGTGCAGGCAGGGCACCTCAAGGAGTTTGTACATGCGAGACGGTAGGAGTCCAGATCTGACTCTCGTAGGCGAGACCGACCTTAAGGAAACAAGCACGAGCAGGATAATGGACAAAACAGTGGGAGGAGGAGTGACCAGACTCAGGAGGTACGAGGAGAAAACTTGATGATTACAGGGGGTGAGTGGGATGAGCATTCTAGAAGAACCAAAAATAATTATGTTCACGCTGCGAAAGACCTGACAAGAAAAGAAAGTGAGGTCGGGCAGTTAATGCCAAGCCCAAACATATGTTTTGGATCGAAAGATGAGAATGGAATCTTGGCCCCTCACATGGACGCTCTGGTTATCACAGCTACTATCGCCAACAACACTATAAGGCGAATCTTTGTAGATACGGGCAGTTTAGCCGATATCATGTTCTATGACTGTTTTCGACAACTAAAATTTAACTTAGATCTTGATGAAGTCACCACGTCACTAGTTGGATTCGTAGGGGGAGCCCTGAAACCGTTGGGAGTGGTAAATCTCCTAGTGACATTAGGGGATGGCCCATTCAGGCAGACCAGGTTGGTACGTTTTCTGGTAGTAGTCGCACCCTCCTCGTACAATGTCATGCTTGGACGACCATCGTTGAGCCAATTTCAAGCTATAATCTATGTTTACCATATGAAGTTGAAATTTCCTACCCAGGATGGGGTGGGGGGAGGTCCATGGTGATCAGTACATAGCAAGGCGCACATACGTGGATAGTGTTCGGTGCACTGAGGAAGATGGCAGGTGTAAAAGGGCAAAGGTGGACAACACCAGACCTGACCTAACTCAGAAAGAGGAGAATTTGATGACAGGTGAAGTAGTCCCAGGAGACGATAGTCGAGTTTTCTGTGTAGGGATGACCCTCAGTCCTGAGGTGTTAGTAGATTTGGTTGCCTTGCTTAGAAACAGCGCAGACATTTTTGCCTGGTCTCCCCAGGATCTTATCGTGATAGACCCAGCGGTAGCCAAGCACCACCTCAACATTAGTCCAACGATAAAACCAATAAAGCAAAGAAAGCGTAACTTTGGGCGGAAAAGGAAGCTATTATTGAGGCAGAGGTGGATAAATTACTAAAGGCTGGGCATGTCCGGGAGATACAGTTCCCAGAATGGCTCTCTAACGCAGTCCCAGTACCAAAAACAGAAGAAGAATGGCGGATGTGCATAGACTTCTGTGATCTTAACAAGTCTTTCCCTAAAGATCACTACCCACTGCCGAGGATAGACCAACTAGTTGATTCCACATCGGGTTGTGAACTCCTGAGTATGATGGATGCCTCGCAGGGATACCACCAGATTAGGCTAGCCGAGGATGGACAGAAGCGAGTTAGTTTCATAACTCTGAAAGGGACCTATTGTTATGCGGCCATGCCGTT
Source organism: Phtheirospermum japonicum (assembly GCA_014905375.1). Classification (NCBI taxonomy): domain Eukaryota; kingdom Viridiplantae; phylum Streptophyta; class Magnoliopsida; order Lamiales; family Orobanchaceae; genus Phtheirospermum; species Phtheirospermum japonicum. The sequence goes on along the minus strand of BMAC01000444.1, from coordinate 565,457 downwards.
CAGGCTTAAAAATGCGGGTGCCACATATCAATGACTAGTGGACAAAATTTTCAAGAATCAGCTCGGGCGCAACATGGAGGTCTATGTGGACGATATGTTGGTCAAGAGCGTGAAAGCGGACTCACACGTGGATGACCTGAGGGAAACCTTTGATACTCTGAGGAAGTATAAGATGAAGCTGAACCCCAAAAAATGCATGTTTGGGGTGAGAGCTAGAAAGTTCATGTGCTACATGGTCACGAAGAAGGGGATTGAAGCAAATCCGGAGAAGGTTAAGTCAATCATGGATATGCAACCTCCGAAAAATGTTAAAGAGATGCAATGCTTGGCCGGGCGGATAGCAGCTCTGAGCAGGTTCGTTTCACGCTCAGCTAAGAAGAGTCTGCCATTTTTCCAGGCCTTATGGAAAAGAGCCCCATTCCAGTGGAATGAAAAATGTCAGGATGCATTCCAGAAGCTGAAGGAATACCTGGCCGGAATGTCGCTACTTACCAAACCTATCTAGGGAGATCCCCTGATCTTGTATTTGTCCGTAGGAAAACAAGATGTTAGCACAGTCCTGATCAGGGAAGAAGGAAAGATGCAAAGGCCAGTATACTATTGGAGCAAGATCTTGCACGATGTTGAGTTGTGGTACGTAGAGGTGGAGCGAGCCATGCTGGCTCTGATCGGAATAGCTCGTAAGATTCGCCCCTATTTCCTCTCGCATAATGTGATGGTCAGAACTAACTTACCCATGAAAAAAGTCGTGGATAAGTCAGAGGCTTCGGGACGCCTAGTGAAGTGGATAATCGAGTTTAGTGAGTTTGATATCAATTTCGAAGCACGAATAGCAATTAAGGACCAGGCATTGGTGAAATTCATGTAGGAGATGACCAACTCTCCTGAGGAGACAAAGGAGTGGACGGTCTACACCAATGGCTCTGTTAGCAACCTCGGCTATGGTGTATGGGTATTGTTAATAAACCCGAAAGGGATTACCACAGAGTATGCAGTGCGCATGAACTACCCTTTATCCAGTAATGCCGCAGAGTATGAGGCCCTGCTGAGAGGAGTCTGGATGGCAAGAGATTTGGGGGCAGACCGAGTATGTGAGCAGGTAGATTCAAAGCTTATATGTAAACAAATAAAAAGAGAATTCGAAACCAGAGAAAAACACCTGCAAAAATATTTGACCCAGTTTCATGAACTGGCTGGCAGCATGAGTTCTTTGACAGTCCATCAAATTCCCAGATAGGAAAATGGCCAAGTTGATTACCTGGACAAGGTAGCTAGGTCAGCAACAGATTGTCGAGAAAAAGTGATCACTCTCGTAATTGCATACCGGGAGTTTGGAGAAGAAGGGTTACATGCTTTAGAAGAGGAGACAGACTAGCGTCACTCGATCAGATTATATCTGGAAAAGGGAGAGCTGCCAGATAATAAGAGAGAGGCAACGAAGGTGAGGATCAGATCCTCTCGCTTCTTCCTGATCAAAGGAGAGTTGTATAGGAGAGGATTTGAACAACCTCTTCTGAGATGCTTGAGCTGGAAGGAAGGCGCCCACATCCTCAAAGAAATCTATGAAGGCTACTGCGGTAATCATATGGGCGCCAGGACTTTGTCGAGAAAAGTTATGAGAGCTGGCTATTTTTGGCCATTATTGCGAAAAGAAGCGGAAGACTTCATTAGGAAGTGAGACAAATGCCAGAGGATCTCTCCCCTGGTTCACAAGACAGCAGAAGAGCTCATGACAATGAGCTCTCTCTGCCCCTTTGCGAAATGAGGGATAGACCTAGTTGGACCTTTCCCTATGGCTCCAGCTCAGAAGAAGTTCTTGATTGTCGCCATTGATTATTTCAGCAAATGCGTAGAGGCCGAAGCTCTGGCAAAAATTACGGAGGATGTAGTGATGAGCTTTTTATGGAAAAACATAGTGTGTCGGTTTGGCATCCCCAGGATCCTGGTCTCGGATAATGGCACGCAGTTTATGGGAGCTAAGACCAAAGCCTGGTGCACTAAGATGAAGATCGACCAACACTTCACATCTGTCTATCATCCTCAGTCAAATGGTCAAGTCGAGTTGACCAATCGCATCTTAGTGCAAGGGATTAAGGCACGCCTTGAGAGATCAGGCGGCAAATGGGTGGAGGAGCTTAGTTCAATTCTCTGGGCCTATCGCACTAATCCTAAGGAGAGTACTGGAGAAACCCATTTAGCCTGGTATATGGCATGGACGCTATTATCCCCACTGAAATAGGTCTGGCAACTCATCGGATCCAAAGCTTCGATACGGATCAGAATGAACTATTGGTACAGGATGCATTGGATTTGGTGGAGGAAAAAAGAGGGGGCGCAGCCGTTAGGATGGAACACATGCGAGGACGAGTTCGAGCGGCATATAATAAAATAGTAATAAAGAGATGTTTTCAAGTGGGAAATCTGGTGCTGCGCAGAGCTGACCTAGAAAAAGCCAACGAAAAATTGGATGCCACTTGGCAAGGGACATTTAAGATCATAAGAGTTCCGGCAGATGGAGCTTATGAGTTAGAACAAATGGATGGAGTTGGAGTACCCCGAGCTTGGAATGTATCAAATTTACAAAAATATTATGTGTAAGGTTATTTTATGAAACTTATTTATATAAAGATGATCTGAGTTTATTCATATTGCAAGCTAACCTGGTGATAAGATTTTAAAAGCCAGAATTAGCTAAAGGCGGATGCCCCATTTTCCTGACCTGATTGTCAGCAAAAGCCCGAACTGGCTAAGGGCAGATGCCCCATTTTCCTGACCTGATTGTCAGAAAAATCCAGGATTGTCTAAGGGAGGATGCCCCATTTTCCTTGACCTGATTATCATTAAAGCCAGGATTGGCTAAAGGTGGATGCCCCGATATTTCCTGACCTGATTGTCAGTGAAATCTTTAAGCCAGGATTGGTTAAAGGCGGATCCCCCCTATATTTCCTGACCTGATTGTCAGTGAAACCTTTAAGCCAGGACTGGCTAAGAGAGGATGCCCCGACGTTCCTAACCTGACTGTCAAGTCCTAAGCCAGGATTGGCTAGTGACGAAGGCCCTGATACTTCCGACCTGAGTATCAAAGAACATCTCTAGGTCTGGATTGACCAAAAGAGATTGGTTAGATTATTAACAGGGTTTTTCAGCACTGGGCTGTTATTTAAACCTGACCTTAAATTGCAAGGAAAATAAATGAGAAATATTTATTTCTAGTACATAACAGGATTCTGCAAGAGCTTGATTGAAATTACAATGGGAATGCTTAGAAAAATGACAAAAAACACGAACAACAAATAACGAAATCAGATCATGGCGGATGTTATGGATGAGAAGAAGAGGCTCTATTGTCAGAAGCTAGTATCTGGCGGACCTTCCATAATTCACGCTCAGTCTCAGAGAGACATTGGCGATACCCATCTGCTCGGACGGAGGCAGAGTGAGCCTCGCCGGCGATGGCAGTCAGGTGACATACTGACTCCAGCAGATCGGCCTTCTCCTCTCGAAGTTGCCTGTTGAGTTGATGGAGTTCATCCCACTCGTGTTTGTAGTGGAGTTTCTTTTGCCTCTTCTTCTCCAAGAACCGGCATACTTGAGAGAATTTCTCATGAAATGTGGAAAGTTTATCAGATAGCTTGATGTTCTCAGAGAAAAGCGCAAGGTTTTTTCTTTTCAAAACATCAATTTATTCAATCAAAGGAGAGGAAGCCATATTGAAAATATATGCTGGAAAAGAGGATTTTATAGATAAAGGATAAAGTACAGGTGATCCTAGGGTTTCCTGAAAGCATGGAAACCCTAAGTATGTGCAAACAAAATAGCAGATAAGACTGAAAACATCATTTAATTAGTACAGGCCCCACACTTAAGATAAAAGACAAAAAACAAAAAACCCGAGCAGGGAAAAGATTATGACCCACCATCAGCAATATCTAGCTCCCCGCTAGCTGGTGCCACAGCCCCCGAAACCTCCCCGAAATCTTTCTTAAACTGGGTACTACTTTGAAGTTCACCCAGGTCGGCAAAGGTGGGAGAGGTCCCGGTCATTGTCAAGGCTAACGTCAATGACTGGTTGGGGGGAGTAGAAGAGGCTAAAGAATATGAGAATAAGACCTGGCGGATATAATCGGCAAACTCTGGGGCACCAAGTTGGTGCAGCCGATCATCCTCTGCCACGTGAGAAAATTTGGTCAGCTCCGGAGGGGTCTCCAAGGGAACAGAGCGATCAAAAGGGACTGAGGGGTTCTCGGCAGACCATTTGGCTTGGGCGTCCAGGCCAAGGTAGTAGTACACCTCAGCCTCAGGAACCAGGATATCATACAACTCAATGGATCCCAGGAAAGCTCATCTGGTTGTTTCCCTGGTCAGCAGAATTAGCCGCTGACCCTCCTTAGAATTAAGAAATTCAAGGCGAGCTTCTGCTCGCCCCTTAGTTCGGCCCCGACTCTCTCCATCATTTTCTCCTTTAGCCTGCGCATGACGTATCTTCTCCTAAATCTCTTCTTCCCGGAGTATGGCCAAAGCTCGACTTTTCCCTTCTGCCTCCTTGGCCTCTTGGAGTTCTGTCCTGGCCATTTCCAGATCAATCTTGGCCTCCTGAAGCTCTGTCCGGGTTATTGCCAAATCAGCTCGGGCTGCACTTAGACCATCTTGAGCTGTCCCTAACCCCACCTTTGCATCCTCCAACTCCTCCTCGACCGCCTTTAACCTTGACTGCGCATCATGCAACTCTGCATTGCTATCCTTTATTCTTTAGATCAGCCTTTTCTCCCGCTCCTTCAAAGCTGCATACTTCTTGGCCAAATTGGTGTTCATCATGGAGCCTCTAGTTGGGGCCAAAAGAGATTCCCTTCTCAAAACGGCCTAAGAAAAGGTGGTAAGGAAAGATACGCGACATGAAAAGGAAAAGGGAGAAATGAACAAAGGGAACAATACCTTTACCCGAGCTTCATCCTGGCAGTAGGCCTCAATTAGCTCATAATCAGACATCTTGTGTACGATTCGGCAATCAGCAAGAGGAGCCAGCCCCATAACAAACTGAGTTGCTATATCCTCAGGATAATCCAGGACTGAACCAGTGAAAAAGGTCTGGTTGGGGGTGCTTATGGGAGGCCTGGGCGCGACCACCCTAAAGCTAGATCGAGCGCGTTTGTGCGGAATCAGTTGTTGCTCATCCTCAGAATCGGAGGGGATGGTCAGGTCGACGGAGGGATGGACCGTCTGCTCGGGGGGACTCCTCCCTCCAGCCTAGCAGGCCCCTCCGACCTGGCTGGGACCTCGCCTGCCACTGGCCTCACCGGGGCTGCAGACATTGCCGGGATCGCAGTTGCTCCGGCGGCGGGGGAGGTGGAGGCCCTGGCAGGTTCGCCAAGAAGACTCTTTTGGCCGTCCATGGAAGCCCTTTTCTTCTTGGCAGCCATCCTTTCCTGCATCGTCGTGGCTAAAAAAAAGAAGAGGAGGTTAGTTAGGGACGAATGAAAATAGAGAACATAAGGAACACTTGTGAAAAACAAGGGAAGAGCTGGTCTGCTCTCGAATGTACCAATCTCAGGGGGAAGAGTCCCGTTCTTCTTTTGAGCGTTAAAGAAGGTCAGGATGTCGGGTTTAAGAAGTTGAGATAGGTGGAAAACATTTTGGTTAAGGACAGTTATTTTCCTGGCCAGGTGAGGAGGTCTGTCTCCTTTTGGTAAATATCCCTGGTGCGGTAGGGCATTGATGGAAATGGGGGAGAAGTCCCAATCGCCCGAGCACTGGACGAAAAAGAATTTTATCTTCCAGGCCTTGTTAGAAGAAGGGGTCCCGACCAAAAAGTGAACATCGGGTCGGGCAGATAAGTAAAAGAAGCCAGAGAAGCTCTTGGCTTGAAATAAAGAGTAAAACATTTGGGTTGTAGGGTTAAGCCCTGAGAATTGGGCCTCCAGATGGAACCACACCATAACCCTAAAAGCATTGGGCATAAATTTATGTACCGGAATGTGGTACATCCAGGACACCGCCAGAATGAAGGGATGGACAGGCAAGCTTAGGCCCGCCTGGAATTGGTCCACAAAGAAGGTTAGGTGATTGGGAGGAAGACGAGATGCCCTCTCGTCGGAAGCGGGATTGGTGAAAGAGAAGTCATCGGAAATAGGGAACTCGGAGTGTATGTCTCGAAGAGCTTGGTTGTTAACAATGGAAACTATGGTGTCACGAATGGTGTTGGGAAGAATTTGGGGTTGCTCCTCCGAGATAGCCATCGGCAGCGACGCCGAAGAAGATAAATTGATAGATGAGGAGTCCCCAGAAGCAGATAAGGAAAGAGAAATGGAAGCTGACATAATTAAAGATTTTGCATAAAGATGAGGAAAATACCTGGTTTTCTTCTGGAGAGAAATACGCAGATACAAGAAATTTTGAAATCGGATAAATGACGAGAAAAAGGGAAGGGATATACTTTGAAAATAAGTTTTTAGGAAAATGAGGATTTGGTAGGATTTATGCATTTAATGTGTGTCAGGGCCCGGTACATGAAGAGACACGTCGCGGATTGTGATTGCTGAGGTGGAATATGGAGAGTCACAGCTCTTCCCCAAAAGGTGCGATTCCTAAGGGAAAAGATCTCATGGGATCTGTGCAATTAATGCGTGTAAGAGTGGGATATCCGAAGAGACGTGTAGATCCCAACCGTCATTATTGAAATATGAGAGTAGCTCAGCTATTGCCCAACCATCCACGGGGGACTGGTTGGTACTGACTAAAGTGATAATTAATTCTCGCATGACCTGGACAGGACATGGTTGGGACGAGCTGAACTAAGTGGTCTTGGCCGATAGAAGGATATGACTAGAAACTGTAGTCTGGCAGAGACTGTCCTGACCTCATTCGAGGGCCTTGAATAAGGATTTGAGAGGTCAGGTCAGGAGTTGAGGAAAACCTAAGGACAGAGCTGACCTGTTTTCTGGAAGGAAGCTTCCAGGTCCGATCGGCCCATGTAACGGCCCAAGATTCACGGGTTTTCTGTTTCCAAGATCCCAGAAGGGGCCTGCACTGGGCAAGAACTATAAATATCTCAGCCCCAAGGCTGAGAGAGGTAGATTTTCCAGCATTCTTCTCCTGTTTTATATTATTTCGATCAAAACGCTTACTGACTTAACATCGGAGAGGCTTCCACCGGAAAACCCCCGGTGGTCCTTCCTAACGTGTTTTTATGTATAGCAGGTCGGGAAATTTTCAAGCGAAGGTGCAAGTTCTTTTGTGGCAAGTTTTCCAGGTGAAACAGGGCAAAAAGATAAATACCATGAAAGAGAAGCACGACAACCACGAGTTTAATTTCATGGTATTTATTTCTTTTCCCTTACATAAGAACTTGCACTGTCATGTTCACTTTTACATATTTCAATTTTTTTAAGTGTTTTTAAAAAGATGACTGAGAAATTATTAACTGAATCTAATAAAATCATCGATGAGTTGGGGCCAAAAAATAATAAGAGTGATAAGTTAGCTGAAATGTAATCACAAGAAAATGAATATATAAATAAACTAGAGAACTAGGAACAATAGTCAGTACTAATCATATATGAAAAGTCTAACAAAGGAACCAATATACTCATGTTTCCACTTCACCCCAGCTTTTCAACACCAAAAAATCCCAGGATAAAATTCATGAAATTGTTATGAACATATTTTTCAATCTCTAATTAAAAATGAGATTAACTATCTGTTCGATACTCGGGTAACTAATGAAGTGCCAAATATAGGTCACTATGATTGTGAAAATGGGCTTAGAGATCGAGGATCTAAAGCATGAGAAATCAGATGCTATTAAGACAACAAAGGAATTGACAGTGTCTAACAAAATTATAGGATAAATATTAATTTGGTATGTGAAAACAAAGAATTTAGGAGAGTTTTTATGAATTATTGGAGGTTTGATTATTATTTATTTAAGTATGTTAAATTGTTGTTTTTTGGTTTCATTATTATTATTATTATTAGTAGTAGTAGTAGTAGTAGTAGTAGTAGTAGTAGTAGTAGTAGTAGTAGTAGTAGTAGTAGTAGTATTAGTATTATTATTATTATTATTATTTTCGTTATATTGTTATTAATAATAATTTTATTTTTGGTTATACCGTTATTATTAATTTTATTTTTTGGAGGTTTGATTATATTTTACTTGAGTATGTTAAATTGTTGTTTTTATTATATTATTATCATTATTGTTGTTAAGATTAATTTGGTTATATTATTATTATTATTATTATTATTATTATTATTATTATTATTATTATTATTACTATTACTATTCTTATTATAAGGCGTAAGGTACGTATTATAAAAGGAAACATTTCATACTTAATACTTACAACAAAATTTAATCAAACTCCCTATCACGACATTAAAACCGACAATATTAATCGACAATATCAACCAATCAATCACATGTATACAGTATCAACATAATATAATTAAACAAAATATTCACATACTGATCATGACATTTCATTTCAATTAATATATATATATATATATATATATATATATAACAAAAAACAATATCACATGAAACACAACATAATTAGCAATAATTACAAACTAAACCCTAAAATAAAACTTAATTGCATAAATGGACCCTAAACCTAAAACCATTCACAAATCCATAAATCAAGTATAAATTCATAAATTGAACCCCAATTCAATTTCTCAAAACATGATTTCTAAATTCAAATCAAATTAGATTGAAACCCTAAATTAAAAAAATATTAAATTTAAATTTTAAAAAAACTAATATACCTTAATAGATGGTGTTGATGGTACTTCGACAGCGCTCTGACGGCGGTGGCAGCTTCGGCAGTAGCGACGGCGGCGGTGACTTTCCGAGCCCTAACCCTATTTCAGTTGTATGATGGTGGAATGAATTTGTCCGCTGGGGGGGAGGTATTTATACTAGTTTTACCGATGGGAGAAATTCGTCGGTAATTTCGCAGGTAAGATGTCTGGTGATACCGACGAATAGTATTCTGTGAAAACCAGCGTTGCCGATAAGCATATTCTCGTTCGGAAATAATATCCAATTTATTTTACATTTTTTCAAAATATTGTCGACGGGCGATTCCCCTTAGCATATTTAGCGATCTTTTTGCCGCCAAATACCCGAGGACTTGCCGATGGTAGTGTTCCGTCGGTAGTCCATCGGTAATTTATGTCATCGGAGAAGCCGTCAGTAATGTCGGACTTTTACTGAAGGTCACCTCCCATCGGTAATTCCCATCGGTTTTTCGGGTTTTTTTTGTAGTGAAAAATTTATTTCAAACTCTACGCGACCTTTGCACAAAATTTCTCAAAACTCTATGTTTTTAAAAACTCAAGAAAGCTCAAGCTCTTTGGTAGAGGATTTTAATCCTAAAACTCTTGAGTCTTTAAAATATCGTGCGTGTTCCAATTTTGGTCAATTTGCTTTTAAATGTGCTAATACTTTAGCTAGAAGTAGCTTTAAGGCTAGTTTAAGTGACTATGAGTCTAAGGAAGTAGTGACAGGCCCTAATGTTGAGAAAAACTTGTTTTTCACAACTCTGGAGGGAGAAGTAGTCACTCTATGTGCTGCTGTTCAATATGTTGGTGGGAATGTTGGCACACCACCACCGACATTCAGTCTAAAAATTTTAGACTTCACTAATATTGGTTTAAATTCTGATATTTTGTCAGAAGTAGGTCTCCAACACAGTGAGTGTGATATTTTTGTTAATCTTGATCTTGATGACTCCCTTGTTTTCCTTAATCCTTTAGATAAGGGTAACAAAAACTTGACAAGGTTCCTTTTATGGGTAATAAGTTTGACAAAATTGGGTTTTCTTTTATAAAACTTATTTTTCTTAAAGAAAAAGTGTCGAGTCTATATCGATACCTACCAACGTGAAGCGTTCTTTTAAGAAAAAAATAATTCAAGAAAATGTCAATTTATTTCTAAATGGTATTCTGTTTTTAGACACATTAAACTTTTTTTTGTTGAAATGGAATCTGATCGTGCTCAGAAAATTTCTGAAAGTTTTGTGTTGGTGGAAATGTTGGTGTTTTCCAGTAACATTCCCAATAAAACTTGAACCACTTTGGTTAAGAATTTAGATTCCAGTTGTAATGTTGTCTACACCTCACTTAAGTTAATAATCCCTGGTTTATGGCTTTTTTATTTTGGTTTTTCCCGATACTTGTCGGTATTTTTGAATTATTTGACTAATTATGAGTTTCGGAATGTAAGTCAAGTTTGTGTTTCTTTTGGTCTTCATGATATGACAATTGGTAAAGGTACATTTAAAGATCATGGCTTACTCAAGCCCTATTATATTTTTGTATACTAAAGGGCTTGTGGTTAATCACTTTAGTATAAACCAATGTTGTGATGATGGTTTAGATGTAAAGTATGGTAAAAATTCATGTGAAGTATTTGATGTTTCTAACACTTGTTCTCTTATAGGTTTAAGAGCAGCTGATCATTGTTACCTATTTCATAGTATACAATCTTGTTGTGTTGCCAATATTGATGTTCTTAGTTTATGGCACCAAAAGACTGGGGATGAGAATTTGAAAATATTTAAGAAATTGGTTAGATTTGAAGCTGCTTGTGTTTTACCCAAACTAAATATTAAAGTTAGTAGTGTCGGTTTTGCATGGCTAAATGGTAAACTAACTTATGATTATCGTCTTCTGAATAAGGGGTTTGTAGTCTCTAGTTGTCATGCCTTGGATACTGTTAATCATACTGAAAGTGAAGGTCTATGTGGTATGAAGTACCATCTTGTTCTTTTTAATGACTTTTTATTCACTTGGATTGTGTTTTATGATGAGAAATTGAATGCTCTTGAATCACTTGAGTCTATTCTGAAGAGGTTTTTAAAGTTTACGATTTGAGAGTCACTGAAATTTGACTGAATCATCATGTGATTTTTTAGAATATTTCGTTCTTGTTTTATAGAGTGGAATTTTCTCATGAGTTTTCTGCACCTAGGGATAGGTTGGTCAAGAGAAAATATCGAACTTTTCAAAAATTTGCTAATGTTCTGTTAAGTCTGAACTATATGACAAAAGTTGTTTATACAAAGGTACCAAACACTATTATATATTGTGTGTTCTTGAGAACTGGTGGTAGAAAAACTTCTTTTAAGTTACTTATGAGTATTAAGCCCAGTCTCTAGAAATCGTATGTGTTCGGGTGCATTTGTATTATTTTGAGTGGTTTTTGTAATCGGTATTTGTTCTTGAGATCTTCGTGTGCTTATACCTTTCGTGTGTATAATGTTTGTACAAGAACGATCATGAAAACCATTCATGTTGTGTTTAATGGTCTTGTTGATTGCAAAGAAGATTATTGATAGGAGAGAAGTTGTGCTTTATTAAATGGTTTAATTCCTATATTTTTATGTGCTTAATATTCTTATATATATTTATTTCTCGTATATTTATTATTATGAGTGGAGGAGCACCAATTGTGTATTTCTCTCTTATTTTGCAGTAATTAGGTGCTAAATTGGTGAGTTAAAGATTTAAAGATGATGCATAAGAGTAGCAAGAGGAAACGAGAGACAAAACGAGTGTTTCTTAGTTTATTTAAATACGAATAATCACAAATTAATCCACACTCCTCGTGCACTCGTTTTGTCTCTCGTTTCCTCTTGCTACTCTTATGCATCATCTTTAAATCTTTAACTCACCAATTTAGCACCTAATTACTGCAAAATAAGAGAGAAATACACAATTGGTGCTCCTCCACTCATAATAATAAATATACGAGAAATAAATATATATAAGAATATTAAGCACATAAAAATATAGGAATTAAACCATTTAATAAAGCACAACTTCTCTCCTATCAATAATCTTCTTTGCAATCAACAAGACCATTAAACACAACATGAATGGTTTTCATGATCGTTCTTGTACAAACATTATACACACGAAAGGTATAAGCACACGAAGATCTCAAGAACAAATACCGATTACAAAAACCACTCAAAATAATACAAATGCACCCGAACACATACGATTTCTAGAGACTGGGCTTAATACTCATAAGTAACTTAAAAGAAGTTTTTCTACCACCAGTTCTCAAGAACACACAATATATAATAGTGTTTGGTACCTTTGTATAAACAACTTTTGTCATATAGTTCAGACTTAACAGAACATTAGCAAATTTTTGAAAAGTTCGATATTTTCTCTTGACCAACCTATCCCTAGGTGCAGAAAACTCATGAGAAAATTCCACTCTATAAAACAAGAACGAAATATTCTAAAAAATCACATGATGATTCAGTCAAATTTCAGTGACTCTCAAATCGTAAACTTTAAAAACCTCTTCAGAATAGACTCAAGTGATTCAAGAGCATTCAATTTCTCATCATAAAACACAATCCAAGTGAATAAAAAGTCATTAAAAAGAACAAGATGGTACTTCATACCACATAGACCTTCACTTTCAGTATGATTAACAGTATCCAAGGCATGACAACTAGAGACTACAAACCCCTTATTCAGAAGACGATAATCATAAGTTAGTTTACCATTTAGCCATGCAAAACCGACACTACTAACTTTAATATTTAGTTTGGGTAAAACACAAGCAGCTTCAAATCTAACCAATTTCTTAAATATTTTCAAATTCTCATCCCCAGTCTTTTGGTGCCATAAACTAAGAACATCAATATTGGCAACACAACAAGATTGTATACTATGAAATAGGTAACAATGATCAGCTGCTCTTAAACCTATAAGAGAACAAGTGTTAGAAACATCAAATACTTCACATGAATTTTTACCATACTTTACATCTAAACCATCATCACA
>BMAC01000444.1:533571-547836 GCA_014905375.1 Phtheirospermum japonicum | reverse complement strand
GACGATTCTGCACTTTCTAGATGGGTTATCGCTGGGATCAACCGTTATAGAAAGTGCCGCTGACTGCTGCCTACAAGAACCGATGTCGTTCGATGTACCTGCCTAAAGAGCTCTCTGTCGCGTCAGTCGACGTGGAACCAACGTTAATCAACGCGAGCGCACCGAATGAGTCGACGCTGCCGACCCTGACTCGCCCATGCCGCACGCGCCCCGCCCAGCCTGCGCTGGGAGTCCTATTCTTGCGAGGAAACCGGTATAGAAAGTGTAGGACACAGTTATGGAAAGTTCTTAACTGACATAGAAGGGGCGGAAAACCTATTTTTACAAGGAAAACTTGTTTTCCAAAGCATCTACACCTATAAATACCCCCCATAAGGATCGACCCTTGCTTACCACTGCTACTAGTTAGTAGAGGAAAGTCGAGGAACTTTTATAAATATTATTTTTGACGCTTCAACGATGAGCGGTCAATTATTCTAACTTCGTCACGTTCTGTAAATCTTCCTCTTCTGTTGATGTACAGGTATCTAACTTGAACCTGTTTGCATTTCAAAAGATCGATTGGGGCACTCATCTGAGTGTTTTGTCGGATGTGTTGCTAAGTGTTCCAACATTTCGAACAACACTTGTCATGGCTTATTTTGAATCCAATTCTGCAGATATTTTTCATCCTTAGGTGGAGGATGTTGTTCAGAACAGTTCTGCTAAATCTGACATTCTGAAATTTGATGTTGCTGCAGGTGTTCCAACACTGACAGTAACATTCAAAGTTGTTGAAGCTGAAACTGTGTCTGATATTTATTTTGTTATTCCTAACACGGTTCCTACCGAAGAGACAGTAATTACACTCAGGAAGATGGTATCATCGAGATTTACTACGAAAAGATATCTCCATTTTCCACTTTTTTTTTGAACTTAGATATAATAAATGCTTTGCATTAAGAGAGTTTGTGTTTTGGGGCAGCAATATGATGTTATGGTGTGTTTATGAACATGTTAATGTGTCGTCTCTGTTAGAAGAACTTGAGTTTATGATATTTTGTGGTTTTTCCCAATTATTGTGGTTTTTCAGAATTGTTAAAGGGAAAAATTCACTTGGAAACATATTAACTGTTTTTGTTGATAACTATAGTGTGACCGAGATATCAAAGATACTTGTTCAACACTCTCGTACAAAACCCATTTTTCGCATGGAGTATATTAACACCGAATTTTGGCAGGTAGACATTAGCACCAAGGAATTAAAGTATGAGGGGTTTTCTTTTAGAAAATCTCTCTATAGGTGGTTTGTATGAATGTCGTCCTGCATGTTGCGGCATTTGACCTAACATTTGTTGTACATTACATATTAAATTTTTATTTTTATTTTTTTAGGCATTCCTTGCATAAGTCCAGCTGCTTTACATTCTTTCGCAAAGTGTGTTGTCTAAATGGGTTGAAAGTTTCGAAAACAATTGTGGGTTGTCTTTCACAGAAACGTGCATTTCTCCTGGTTCTTTTAAAATGAATATCTTGCATTATGAAGGAAGTCCTATCCATCCTAAAAGGGATGAAGAATAAATTGCTAAATCTAATCAATGATCAGTGTGAACTTATGAGATGCTTATTTTACTTCTGTTGTTGCAAAGTGGAGGTACTACCACTCCCGGAAATAAAATATATAATCCGCATATGTAGCTTAAAATGATGATGTCATTAACTGGGTTAAGGATTTTCAATTTATTGACTTTGTGGATGAATGTCATCCAGGATGTCATCACATCCGGGATTGTATTGTGTAGTAGCTGTGTTTTTACCAAATTTGTGTGTGAAAATTTTCCTTTATCATATTTTTAGTCATAATTTAAGGGCATGCATCACTTGGTGATATTTGTATATTTGTTGAAATTTGGCTCCCGTGTGCAAAGTGTGGATGTGAGTTTCTTCTCCGTTTGGAAGATATTGTGGGACTTGGATATCGTGTGTTGTTATACACGTTTGTGTTGGATATGGCTAAATTGATACAATGTTAAACAAAGTGTTTTCATATCTTACGGTGACTTGTGTCAAAGGTGGATTTTGTACCCTTAGTAATTTTGGGTTTCCATATCATAAGGGACTTTAACCTAGATACGATTCCTTGTTTTATAGGATTCTTATAGGTTTATAGTTTTATGAATACTTTGGTTTATTATATCTATATATGTGGCTTCTCATTATCGCACGCATGATTCACTTTATTTTTTAAATATTTGTGAACATTTGTGATTTTCGTGGTTGACATCTTTTGTGCAAGAATATTTTTAATCTTTTTAGGTGTCAATTAACTATTTCAAAGTCTGAGTAAGAGTTCATCCACTTCCACCTCTGCTGTCGTCCTGCTTAGCTCTGTCACCGTGTCTGGATTTCCACTCAATCTATCATTGCCATCCATGATTACTTCGATCATTGTTGGATCTGCTGCACAAGATGTGCCAAAGGGTGTTGCGGCATCTGGGGTAACATCTTTTCAAACCCAGGTGTTTGTTGCGTCTTTTATCCTTATTTCACCGCCTCCAGCTACTTAATCACCACCGACTACTACTGCTCAGACCATTGGGCCTGCTTTGTTATCGTCTCACTCTATGGTTATTCACTCACCGCCGTAACCGCCTGATGCCGTAGTTCATATTGTCGAAAAAACTGAAGCTTCTGTTGTCTTGTTACCGTTTGACAAGTACAACAAGATCGATGTAGAGAACCCTCAAGCACTTTGCGCTTTTTTATAAATCTCTCAAGTCCGTCTACTTTTTTTTCTCTCTCAAGTCCAAACGCCTCCTTGGATATGGGCTTGGTGCTTTTGAGTCCTTTATCTCTATTGATGGTATTCAAAAGGAGAGATTTAGTTCTCTGGAAGAAAAGAAAGAAGTATGGAGGAGGAGATGTCGCCGTTGATGTTGGTCCAAATGTTAGTGCTGGTGTTACTAACACCCCGGCCAGTTATGTTCTGCCAAATGTCACTGCATGTTTCTGATGACACTTATGATGATTCTGCACCAGATTTGTCTTTGGGTGTTAGGTTAAATTTTTCTAAATTCAAATACCTCGCATTTTGTGGCACGGTACACTCTTTCTTCTACTATACAGATCTCTAGCCCAATTGATGATGGAAAACCTATTAGTTATGTGTTGTCACGTCTCATGATAAAAGGGCAAGGGCATTATTTTTTTGTTCCTCTAGCCTTCGGTCGAGTATTATTCCTAATCTCTCAAGTAATGAGAAGTTTGTTACCGAGGATGTTTTTGGACTTCCCATGCTTACTTTTGATGCTGCTGATAGTCATACCATGGATAATAAGATCGGTTTTGTATGCAAAGATGTTGCTGCTTGCTGCTGCAGGTGTTACTGGAAATGTTGCTAAGGATGTTCCAACACCCAAGCCAACATTCAGTTCTGACTTGATATGAGTAACATCTTTTCTGAACCTTTTTTCCAGGGTTGTTTCTGGTAGGTTTGTCTTATTTTTGATGATCGTTCCTTGATTAAAGAAAAATGTAGGCACTTAACGTCTTTTCGTTCTTTTAGATTGAGCAAATTTCTTGAGCGTAATCATCTATTGCTTACTGTGGTTGATAATGTGCATCTTGAGGTTTCTATGGTGTATGAATTCTATGCCAATTTGAGTGATGAGGTTTCTCAAATGTCGGTCATTTAATTTCAGTTGAGTCTATGTATGTAGTAATATTTTAACCTTAAACCCTTTTGTGTTTAATGTTTTGTTTGAGACTCCTGATTGTGTAGGTGAACCATTGTCTTCTGATTTTAATATGATGATCTAGTTTCTAATAGGTGATTTATGTGATCAATGGTCCTCTCCGTTTGCTTCTTCATGGTTGTCTCCATTTGTGGGTGTTTGCATGAGTTGTTGTGCAAATTAGGTTCCTTCGATGAACAGTTGTCGAGTCATTGAGGCTTATACTCGAGTGTTTTATATGCTTGTTACTAGGATACCATTTAACTTCGGGTTGCATATATTTAATAAAGTGTTGTTCATTGCCACGACTACCTTGTCAATGTGGTCCCTACTTCTTCTAGACTTGTCTTTCGAGTGTTTATGTCTCAAGGATATGTCCCTCTCATTCCTCCTACTCGCCAGCCATGGTTCTTTATGGTTATCGCTTCCATTTTGAACGACAAGACTCATTTTTTTGATATTCTAGTGCTCTGTTCTGATGATGAAGATGTGTCTTTATGGTTCTGGTCGCACTGTCTCTACTGTGCTTGTTGTTGCTCCTGGTGTTGTTCAGAATGTTACTGCGGGTGTTCCAACATTCCCGCTAACACTTCTGGTTTTGCAGTTCTCACGTCTAGAGTACTTATTTTAGAGACAAGTACAGTTTGTGGATTCTGCTATTGCTCATTGCACTGCCCTCTGTGCTTCTTTATTGGCCTATTTCATATTTTCGATCTTTCTGGCCAAAAGGGGGAAGATGTAATAAAGGGGAAGTAGTTGATGATGATGGAGTTTCTGGTGCACATATTGTTTGTAGAGATGTGCTTACTTCAGGGGGATTTGTTGCTATTGCGGAGGTTGTTGCACAATGTTATTGGTTAGGAAGTAACTTATTTAGGGGGAGTTTGTTCTACTGTTGTTCATTATTGTATTGATTCGTTTATGAGGCTTCGTGATTAAGATGATGCTGAAGAGGTTGGGAAAGAGTTGATTTTGAAACTACCACTACTGTACCAAAGGGGAGTGCTTCTTTACTTTGGGTTGTTATCTCTTTTTCTAGAGATATTTTTATTTGGTGGTAGTTATTTGTTCTTGATATGTCTAATTGCTGCTTGATTGGTTTTTGGTCTTTAGTTCTTTGATTTTATAATGTAACAAGTTAGGGGGAGTTTTTAGGTGATTATTCAAGTTTTATACTTGTGATCTTCATCATGTATGTTTTGGCCAAGAAAGACAAAAAGGGGGAGATTAGAGGGAATTCTTCATTTGAGTTTAAAAAAGATTAGGTGTTTAATATGTTGTTTGATACGTATGAGGTTTCTAAGACTTTTATTCCCTTTAGAAGTTTATTTTTCCTAGATATTATTTTGACTTTCTTGCTAAATATATTAGTTATTAATTTTTTAGGAAAGTTTTTATACTTATCTTATTTGGTAATTATTTTGTATATTATTAGAAATAATTTAGGCTGTAATTATATTTCTCCTAACTTAAATTTCGTATGTTGCAAGTCATGATTATTAGGAGTTCTAGATTTTATCTTCTCTCCTTAGTTAAAGTGATTTACTTGCAATATATTATGTAAATTGTTTCACCCCAAAATATGATACTGCCTGAAAACTGATGTGCCTTCCCGACCTGCACACAAACACACGTTAGAAAGGACCACCGGTGATTTTCCGGTGGAAACTTCTCCGATGCTTAAGTCAGAAAGCGTATGAGGTGTTTTCCAGGAAGCAAAGAAGGAATGCACAAAAGAATGACATACCTTTCTCAGCCTTGGGGGCTGAGATATTTATAGCTTTCCCAGTGGGGACCTTTTTCCGGGATCTCGGAAACAAAGGCCGCAAATCTGGGGCCGTTTAAACAACAAACTCTGACAAGTGGTCCCACTTGTCTCCCCGCCAGGGGTCAGGAGGCCAGGTCTTCCCTAATCCTGGTCTCCTTTTTATTAGCAAGCCTTTCTTCACTTTTTCTAGGCTTATCCCACAGGAAATCTTCCATCAACTCAGATGACGCTGCTCAGTTTTACTAAGCTCAGGACAACTCCTGGGCTAGGATGACGCTGCTCTGACTTATTCAGCCCTTAAGAGAACCAGGCCAAACCAGGTGCAATCCATCCTGAACTTCCTTCTTCGACTATCCAGATCCAGGTCTACCCCAATCCGGGTCTAGCCTATTTATGCCTCATCAACTCCTCCCCCCCAAATGGTTGGGGTAGAGCTGTGACTTTCCAGAGCCCTCAGAAATAAATGCGATCCCACATATCCTTTATTGTTTCTCGTACTGGTACGAATCCCAAAAAATCCGCCTGACAACCAGGCCTAATTATTGGCATTAGTGATGTCAGCCCACATTCCCAAACGGTTACCATACCCTCACACCTTCCCAAGTACTGTACCTGATGAGTCAGCGGTGCGTGTCCTACCCTAGGACGGTTAGCGTTCCAGCTCACCACCTAGGGTACCGTTCCTCTGTCCACATTAAATGCGAGGATCCCATCAAATCTCACTTTTTCCTCAATTTTCATTTTTTTAAATTTATCCCCTTTCCTTATATTCTCATTTTCTTCTCTCTCTCTCTCTCTATCTCCCACTTTTCGCATTTCTTTCCTTGCAAAGCATTTCCAAGTTCTCCGACCTGCACACAAACACACGTTAGAAAGGACCACCGGTGGTTTTCCAATGGAAATCTCTCCGATGCTTAAGTCAGAAAGCGTATGAGGAGTTTTCCAGGAAGCAAAGAAGGAATGCACAAAAGAATGACATACCTTTATCAGCCTTGGGGGCTGAGATATTTATAGCTTTCCCAGTGGGGACCTTTTTCCGGGATCTCGAAAATAAAGGCCGCAAATCGGGGGCCGTTTAAACAACAAACTCTGACAAGTGGTCCCACTTGTCTCCCCGCCAGGGGTCAGGAGGCCAAGTCTTCCCTAATCCTGGTCTCCTTTTTATTAGCAAGCCTGTCTTCACTTTTTCTAGGCTTATCCCACGGGAAATCTTCCATCATCTCAGATGACGCTGCTCTGACTTATTCAGCCCTTAAGAGAACCAGGCCAAACCAGGTGCAAGCCGTCCTGAACTTCCTTCTTCGACTATCCAGATCCAGGTCTACCCCAATCCGGGTCTAGCTTATTTATGCCTCATCATAAATATTCTTTTCTTCTTTTGTATTACAAGGAAGGATGTCTATATAAATATGAGGACTATCTCTACAACTTTAATACACTGAATACGCTGAGAAATATACAAAGAAAAGATCAGAGTTTGGAGTTCAGAGCGATTTATTCGATCAACATCAAATCTACCCAGACGCAGATGGTAGATTAAAACCCAACCCAACCCAACTAAACTCACCAAAACCCGACCCAACACACTGGTAGATTATAATATGTTGCAACTTGTGCAAGTGGAGCTAAAAAAAGAGAGAGAAAAATGTATTGATTTCATTTTATGAAATTGTGCAGTTATCAGGATTCTATGCGCTAAATAATTATTCTATGAAAAAAATGAGATTAGTACGGAAGCAAATAACAATATAAACAAGAAATAGCTTGTACGAGAAAGAATCTATCTTCCTCATAGAACTATGTCATTAAAATAGTGTTTGCACACGAACTACTTGGAATTACAAATATGGACTCCCTCCTATCTTACCAACGTGGTTACACACTACTTTTAACTACTTTTCCGACCCAATTCCCTTGGACTTTATAAACCTATAGAACTCCATTCAATGGTTAAAAGATATTAATCCCTAGTACCTTGAATAAAAAGTATAGAATCGATTGTCTTAATATTATAGCTAATGTAGTAACATGTAATATAATATTAAAACCCTAATATATAAAATATATTAAGTATTCTTACATTCTCTTAAAACTTAGAACTCGAAGTACTTTTACACTGAAACTTATCATATATTTATACAAAGCATAAGTTAGTTTCCTTGAGAAATCTTATTTCTTCATGGGTCGTGAGATAGGCCTTTGTAATTAGCAAACCGCCTTGCTCAGTTCGAACTAATTGAATTATGTTTCCTTCTTCTTATATCTTCCAAAAACAAAAATCTGGATTCTCGTGGGCTCTTTGACTTTGGTATACAACACGTACTTTCCATGTTGTGACATCCTTAAAATCTGCTAGAGCTCCTTCATTTTTTAACTTGAAGAATTTTGAAGTTTCCATAATAGAAAATTCTTCTTTCTTTATTTCTTCAGCTGGTACGTATACCTTCACCTACAAAACAAGGAAGACCAAATAAGTTATTTCGTTAGAATAAATAACTTATAAGAGAATATTTCGAGAACTAAAACTTCCCTTAATTTTGTTTTGACTTGCTAAGTACCTAATGCTTGGTTTATGATGTAGCTACCAAGAAATAATTCAATGATGCAAAATCTGGGGGTTTTTTTTTTAGGGAAAAAAAAAATTTTGCCCCCCATACTATTTCGATTTTAACAGTTTACCATACGAACTTTTTTTGAGACAAACCGCCATCTGGACTTTGCGCAAATTGCATTTTACCCCCTACATCACTTTTTTGTGGTTTTATTCCATGTCATCCGGTTTTCAAGGGGCATTTTTTGGTTTTCATACAATATTTTTTATATTGAAACTAATTGAACGGAATATTTTTAATTGAAGGAAATATTTTTCTGGGTTTTCATCCGATTTTAGTAAGATCCTGATAAATTGTTCTTGCTCAAATCAATTACTTGCAAAGATGGGGTTCAGAACTTGAAGGATGTGAACTCCTGCACCTAAAACTTGATGGGGTGGACATGTATTACCCATGGATATGACGCCATGAAACCCATCCCATGGATATCAATGACTTAGTAAATTCAGAACTTGAAGTTTCTGCAATTGAATCAAGATTTTTCCGATGTGGCCGGAGAGAGAAAGCCCATCAAGAATAAGCTCAGAGACACGATTGGTGGTCGGGTCACATTTCATGCCGACCCAATTGCAGGCTGAGTTGTCTTCTTCGGTCCATAGGGCGAGCCTTGATTGTGGGTCAGTTAGGTCTGCTTTGAAAACTATCAGGCCCAGTACGTCGTCGTTTAAACTTCCACCTGGGTTTGAAGATTGTGATGAAGTAACAGAAATAAAACAGCCACCAAATTCACCAGGACATGATTATACGACCTCAATAATACCTGATTTGCACGTTTTTGTACGTGTTTTTGTTACCTTTTTGTGTTGTGTTTGCATGTGTTTTGCTTGCATTTACGGGTATTAGGAGTCGATTAGGCCTATTTTGATAGTTTTAGATTTTTGTAGCATTTGCGTGGTTTTTATTATGTTTTTGTAGTTTTTCACTCGTTTTTGTATTTTTTGCCGTAGAATAACCAAGCGGGACCCGTGCACGTTTGGCGCATTCCAATCGACTCACTATGGATCGGACAAGTGAAGAAAAGCAAGGAAACATAGTGCAAATTAGGAACGACAATCAGCGGATGGCTAGAGCGGAAAATGAGAAAACGAGCCAGGAGAAGCTATGCCAGTCGATCGACTGGCATGCAGTCCATAGACTGCTAGTCCAGGATAGACTGACACAGCCCAGATCAACTGCTCGGCAGTAGGCTGGGCCGTTGATAGCAGTCGATCGATTGACTTTCAGTCGATCGACTGGTAGTCAGCTCGATCGACTGCCTCGTAGGGGATTTTGGGATTCTTGGACCATTTTGACGTTTTTGTCCCTGCGGCCTCTATATAAACCACCATCTCCTTTCTCACCAACCTTATCCTCCCTTGGTTGATTTTGAGCCCCTTTCAATCTCTTCCAAGCTATTTACTATTCCATTGCTTTTCAAGCTTTAAAACCCTAGTTAGTTGTTCTTAGCAAGTGTTGAAGAAGGTGACATCTCTATCATTTGTGGATTTTGTTTTGTTGAAGTTGTTCTTGATATTTTGAAGATTGTAAGCCATAACCTTGAAGTTTCTTTGGAGTATTATTGGTAGTAAACTTTCCCTCTTATATTGTGTTGTTCTTGTGTTGGTTTATTTGTTCTTATGTTGTTGTTGTTTTTTAGATGTTATGTTGTGTTGTTGTTCTTCCTTTTCGAGTTCAGTCTCGATTCTTAGCTTGGTTTTCTTCTTTAGCAAAAACTCCATTGAAGCTCCTTTTCAAGATTTTTACTCTTTTTAGTTAGACAAATTATTGGTCTTGAAAGTTGTATGAAGCTTCCTTTTTTGATAAATTTGACTTTTTCTATTAAATGCCATTTGACTTCTTTAAATGTTCAAGATTTGTTTTTCCCTTCATTTCTATTTCAACTTACAAGCTTTCTTTAATTTGGTTGTCTTAGTTAATTAATTAATTTATAGTTTTTAATTAGAGCTTAATTAATCTTCTAAAATTAGTTATTCTCAATTAAGCTTTTAATTATAATTATCCTTTGCTTTAATTAATGTTTTCAAGTTTTCATTTCAATTCATGATATAGTATTAAAAACTCAACCCAAAACAATGACTCATTGCTTTCTTAGTGTAAATTAGTTTAAGTAAGATTTCTTAGAGTGCTAAGAAATCTTCTATCGAACTCATGAATTCAGCCCCGACTCATATTCATCGAAACACTTGTGTTGTCACCATCATCTCAAAGTCAATGCGACGCCTGAGAAATGAATCCCAAGCACAACCACCTTCAACCACGACCCATTTAGCCTTACACAAGATCAGCCACCCTAACGCAGAATCGATGAGATTCGCCCCGTTGTCCTACGCCACGTGCTCAGTCCGCCATTCAATGCAACTGAGGGGAACTTTTCTCCCCAGTTCCTTTTTCCAATTGATTTTGATTTGGGGATCTCATCATCTAATAGCTCACTCCCCTCAAATTTGCCAGCAACTTCTCACTCTTCTTTCATGTCATGATTTTTTCTTTTTTTTTTAATAATTTTAGTTTTTAATGAAGCTAGGAGATTCATTCTATTTCTTATTGTAGGGATTTATTTAATTTATAGCTAAAACAATAATTTTGAAAATAATTAGAGGAAAACATGTTTGAGCAAGATATGGTGAGGGTGTTGGGACGATCAGCGTTTCACGACACTCCTTTCGATTGCCTCCGGTGATCTTTCTTATCTTGGTGGCAAGGTAATTAGTGTTCACCACTTTTTTTTTCTTATGGTAAGTGTTTGTGAATGTAGGAGATTTTTTGTATTCATAATTGTTATTCGGGAAATATTCATTCAGAAATAGCCCAGTTTATGAAAATCCCGAAACGCCCCTTGAAAACCGGATGACATGGACTAAAACAACCAAAAAAGTGGTGTAGGGGGTAAAGTACAATTTGCGCAAAGTTCAGATGGCGGTTTGTCTCAACAAAAAAGTTCGTATGGTAAACTGTCAAAATCGAAATAGTCTGGGGGGCAAAAAGTTTTTTTCCCTTTTTTTTACACTCTCCCTCCTTGGCATTCATTTCGAAAACTCTTATTTCTTAAAATCTTACAGCCAAGTCAAAAATAATATCCAGGATATAAGTATACTTCTAGGTGTAACAACATCAGTTGGTCATTAATGAATTCCTGCAAAGTTCAAGTAAACTCAAGCATGGAGCAGAGTTCAATAATTAACATGACACCTGCAGAAATAGTTAAACATCGAATAGACCATCAAATTATGAAACTTTGTATAGTTTAAAAACTTTACTAAAGTCACTACACAATATCAAAAATATATTCAAGGTACCTAAGTACCATTACCAACACCAAAAATAAATATTTCGAGTTACATCATATCATCACTACATTATCACTCAAAAGGTAATAAAGTAGGAACCGATCTTCATCCAATAGCAGCTTTAGACAACCTTCTTCGACTCCTCGGGTGGGTGCTCCTCATTGGTGATGGTATTCAGAGCTGCAACTTCATCCCATCTCAAATGTGGATCCCCCAAGTTCCACCACTATTGACGGTAATAACATTAACATATTCTTTTGGGTTTGGCTCGGTGTTACTAGGCAAACTCCCCTATGACCTTTCAGTGACCATATTTGCAAGTTCCAAGTTACGAATAGAAGCTTCTTGAATTCTAAGAGATGGTTCAGTGGAGGTGAGATGGGCTTCAGTTGTTTGAAAAAATTTCATCATCAACTCTTCTAAATTGGGCGATCGTGGTTGTTAATGCTGAAAACCAAGGGGCTGGTCAGTCCGTGGCTGGGCTTGGTTTCTCCATAAGAAATTTGGGTGTTGCCTCCATCCGGGATTATAAGTGTTACTATATGAATTATTACTCGGATTCTGGTCATGGTTGCCCATAAAATCTACTTGCTCAGAAGGTATTGGAATTGGGCAATCATGATTCAAATAAGAACCTCCACAAGTTTCACAAAGAAGTCCCTTCATATTTGGAGTAGGTGTGACAAATGTGTCAAACTTCTTACTCAATGCCTCGACTTGCGCGGCTAGAGTCACCATCGCATCCACATTATAAAGATAAATTGGCTTGCTCATCTTGCCTCGAGCCGGTTTGCACTGATATCCATTCATCGACATTTGTTCAGATAACTCTTGAGCAGCCTCAGTGGTCTTGTTATTTAGTGTCCCACCTGCTGCAGCATCGATCGTCTATCTTGTCGAGTTTGTTAACCCATTATAAGAAGTTTGGACTTGCATCCAAACGGTTAATGCATGGTGTGGGCGTAAGAGCTCCTTGAAACACCCCCATGTATCATACAAAGTCTCATTATAAACTTGAGCAGAAGAGTTTTAGTGGTGTTGAAATATATCAACGGGTTCATGGCTCGGTTTTATCGGATTTCGATTCGATTGAAAGATTTCAATGTGTTTCAAGCTTGGAAAAATAAAGGAAAAATAAAAATAAAGCAATTAAGCTATCTAAACTAAAAAATGAAATAACAAGTTGGTCGAATGCCTCGTCGGATGCCTTAATTGAAAATGCAAATCAATAATGAGAATAAGCAAGAAAATGCAATGTTTCACCAAGTACAAGCATGCAAGCACAAGGTACAACTATGCATAAAAACTCAAATAATGAAAATTAGCAAAAATTTAAAGCATTAATGGAAAGAGCAATGAAAATTGACGTCAAAGTTTAAAATTTTAAGGAAAATAACAAGCAACGAAGTCTAGATCTAAGATTTAACCTAAAACTATGCATGAAAATAAAATTGCAAATAAAGCATGTGAAAAACTTGAAGTCAAGACGATCTAAGACCCGATCTATGATCTAGATGTGTCACTCATATAGATTCCATATCCAATTCTTAAGATCTAACAAGAAATCAAGGTGTTAAGGCAAAAAGTATAACATGAAGAACAAGCATGGAAATGAAGAAAAAAGCATTGAAATAAAGCATAAAACATGAAATTGAAAGGAAACTTACTTGAATTAAGAAATGAAACAAATCTTGAATGTAATTGCGTCAAAAGTAACAATCCAAAGGAGTATTTGGATTCTTCTTAGGCTTACAAACCCAAGGCCAAGCATGAAAGTAAATCTAAATCTAGAAAAGAAATTACATCAAAGCTTGAAATTGAATCTAAAACCTAAGAGAGAAAATTATCCAATAGCTTGAGAGTAATTTTGATCCCAAACCCAAGTTAGGGTTGGGAGGGGGAGTGTTTTCTTCTACAAAAATGAGAGTAGTCTCCTATTTATACTATGTTTAATTGGGTTTAAATGGGCCAATTTGGGATCTAAGGCTTGATTTCCTTGGTTTGACCAAGGTTTGACCCGTTTTTGCACCTTGGCATGAAGTTTGGCATGATTTTGGGCAAGCTTGGGCGCCAAAATGGGCGTGGGAAGCAGGGCAGGGGCAGGGGCGAGAATCTGGGCGTTGCTGGGCACAAATCATGGCCCAAATCTGGGCAAAGCTGGGTGCTGGCTGGGGGAGGAGCTGGGCGAGAATCTGGGCACGCCTGGGCAAGAATCTGGGCGCGAAACTGGGCGAGAATCTGGGCGCGAAATGCTGCCTAGAAATCTGCCTAGGGGTGCTGCTTCTTATGCGTGAAAATGGGCAAGTCCAGGCAAGGCTAGGCCACCATTCCAGAATGTTTGCCCCCTTTTAAGCTTGCTTTTGGCACTGAATCGGGCATGTAAATAGGCAAGGTTGGACTTGAGTTTTGGCCTCCATGCCTTAGCTTGATTTTAAAATCATTAAGCCACCTATTAAAAGAGAATTTCAATTATTAAAACCCAAGAATCACACCAAATCTCAAGGTAATTGAACCAATTAACCCATTAAAATATCAAATTAACTAGTCAAGTGAAAAATAACAAAACAAGAAAAACCACATAAAAACTTAAGAAAATTCTATTAAAAACTACTAAAATCAACATAAAACTCTAACTAAAAATACTAGGAAAAACACAACAATTACATGCAAAACAACTACCCCACACTTATCGGTTTGTTCGTCCTCGAACAACCAAAAGAATCGAGAGTGTACATGCAATGAACATTATGTAAGAAGAAAAATTCTTGTGCTTATCCTTATTAATATGATGGGATTATCAACATAGACTCACTATCGTCAAGCATTGCTCGTATTACCCTTTCTCAAATGCAAGCCAAATCGATGACTTCCTCTCCAAGGGAATT
>BMAC01000444.1:522451-533429 GCA_014905375.1 Phtheirospermum japonicum | reverse complement strand
ACAAAAATTCAACTCCTCACACAAGAGGGCATAAACATGCAAAAACTCGACAAGTAAACTATTCAAACCTTCAAGTATGTGGAGTTGTTCAACAATGTAATAAAGACACAAACGACACAAAAATCGACTCAACCATATAAATGCGCAAATAGTAAGCGTCACTTCGCCAAGGCTCGAGTTAAGAACAAAAAATCATGCTTGACAAAAACCGGGACTCTAACCACCTACCCACCCCACACTTAAACCATGCAATACCCTTATCGCATTTTAATGAAAATCAAGTAAAAGGAGGGTGAATAGAAACTTCCTCAACCAAGCGAGTTTAGGTCGAGCTCGATGGGGTCCACCTAAGCATCTAAGCAATCCAAGTGAACATCGAGCATGGCTAGTATCTCCTGACTCCACGAATGCCACCACTTTTATCAATCGTCCAAGGTTGAAGTCGGTAAACAAAACCTAGAAAAGAAAATCACACAAAATCAAAAACATAATAAAATATGTACATAAAACGAAACCAAAGGTTCGAAAGTAATAAAACAAGAAAATAAGAAAGGAATAAACGAGAAGAACTTGGGTTGCCTCCCAAGAAGCGCTTGTTTTTCATCATTAGCTTGACGTACTCCCTTTTGGTCAAGGTGGAAAGATCACGGGAGGGCCCACCAACACAATTTCCTCCTTGTCAGGAGGATCCACTCTTTCGAACGTTCTTGGCGCATTTCATAACTCAAATAAGGTCCTCCAAAAAGCAAACGTTCCAAATGGGCCATTGAAGCATGTCTCGGCTAGGTCTTCGGGTGGGATGGTGGTTTTGAAGTGCCCCGATGACTCATCAAAAAAATAAAAGGAATATTGGCCGGCTAGCTTGTCCATCACGTGGTCGATGAACGAGGGAGGGAAACAATCTTTCTTTGTGTCCTCATGAGACTTCTTAAACTCGATCAACATCCTCCAACCCGTTGAAGCCCTCATGGCCAACAACCCTCCTTCTTTATTCTCAAAAACTAACAAGCCGCTCGTCTTGGGCACCAAGTCAATGGGCTTCACCCACTCGCTTTTTGAAAGTACGAACATCAAGCCTTCCCACAACAATCTCTAAGTCCCGGCTCTCACCAATTCATCAAAACTCGAATTCAAAGGGTTAACTCTCTCAACCACTCCCGGTATCCAATCAATAGTACCCTTAAGAATTGTAAGCTCTTCAACCATCCTCTCCTCCTTTTCCTCTCGTTGCGAATTTGCAAGGATGGTAATTGACTTGCTCTCCTCATCCTCCTCAAGATAATCGTCAATTTGTCCAAGCTCATCATCAATAACCCCCACCTCCCCCTCTAAAAAGTCATCGTTGCCCTCAATGACACATCGAGAATCATCTCCACACAAAACGGGGTCAAATAGAGGCGCAACGGGCTCATCATATAGAACAAGGGGCTCATCCTCACGACTTCCCTCAATATCGACATCCGGGCCAACCTCCTCCTCATTGCTCCTCTCTTCCACACAAACTCATTTGACCGTGGCTTTGATGAAGTCCATATACACCCACTCTTCGCAAGGTTGTTTTGAAGTAAAAGGTAAGGGGTTAAGAGGAGTAAAAATACTCAAAATCAAAGCCACGGCCTCCTCCGTCGGTGAGACAACCGAATCAACTACCCCACACTTTTCAAGGAACGTGACAGGAAGAGTAGGCGAAGGTAGTGGGTCCACGTGAAAAGTAACAAGAGGATCGTGAGGCGGCGGGGTAGTAGGACAACCGGGTCCCGCACAAGGAAGAGTCAGTTCCGGGTTAGACATTTGAGCAATTTGAGCCTTCAATGTCGCTATTTTCGTAACCAACTCAAATTCCTTCAAGGATAAAGCCATGTTCACGTCATTAGCACAAGAGTACATTGCTTGAGAAGTCTTTGGCTCGGGAGGTAGGGTATGAGACATCACCGGGATATTCGAATGACAAGGGCCCACATGAGGAGTAACAACTGGATTATGAGTCGGCTGTGGAGTAAAAGATGGCATAGCACAATTGGGGCCCACATGATGTCCATGACCCCCATACACGTCCTTCGAAAGAGGCATCAGCATATTGCACGAGGAGAATGAAGGGCAAGATTTAGTATCATGACCACACGGTCCACACCATGCACATCCCAAAAAAGGTTTGTTAACATCCCCCGTAGTGCGGATGGGGGGGCCACTTGCGATATTGGAGCCAAACATCCAATATGGATCGTGCTTAGGGACACTATTGGTGGCAACTCCATAACTCGCACCTCCACCATAAGCATTAAAATTCACATTCGGAGCATGATTGAAATTAGGCGCATGAGAGTCTCCATACGGGTCGGGATTTGGGGCTTGCACATTCAGATAGGAAATCGGAGCTTGCATGGTCGGATAGGAACTTGGAGCTCCATAACCACCCAAGGAACCATTCACGCCCGAGAAACCATTAAACCCTACATTGTTTGCACCATGCCCTCCCATGCCGGGTTGCCCAAAACCATAACCACCATTGGCAACGTGGTTTTCACCATTCCCACCATGCCCTCCCATGTGGGGAATGGATCCACCATAGCTATACAAACCTTGCATACTAAACAAAAAATGTCAAATAACAAAGAAAGTTTTAAAACACAATGGAACTACAACCAAATCAAAAGCCTTAACCAAGCCGAGTCGCAAAGGCGCCATTTTGTTAGAAGAGTTTTAGTGGTGTTGAGATATATCAACGGGTTCATGGCTCGGTTTTATCGGATTTCGATTCGATTGAAAGATTTCAATGTGTTTCAAGCTAGGAAAAATAAAGGAAAAATGAAAATAAAGCAATTAAGCTATCTAAACTAGGAAATGAAATAACAAGTTGGTCGAATGCCTCGTCGGATGCCTTAATTGAAAATGCAAATCAATAATGAAAATAAGCAAGAAAATGCAATGTTTCACCAAGTACAAGCATGCAAGCACAAGGTACAACTATGCATAAAAACTCAAATAATGAAAATTAGCAAAAATTGAAAGCATGAATGGAAAGAGCAATGAGAATTGACATCAAAGTTTAAAACTTTAAGGAAAATAACAAGCAACGAAGCCTAGATCTAAGATTTAACCTAAAACTATGCATGAAAATAAAATTGCAAATAAAGCATGTGAAAAACTTGAAGTCAAGACGATCTAAGACCCGGTCTATGATCTAGATGTGTCACTCATATAGATTCCATATCCAATTCTTAAGATCTAACAAGAAATCAAGGTGTTAAGACAAAAATCATAACATGAAGAACAAGCATGGAAATGAAGAAAAAAGCATTGAAATAAAGCATAAAACATGAAATTGAAAGGAAACTTACTTGAATTAAGAAATGAAACAAATCTTGAATGTAATTGCGTCAAAAGTAACAATCCAAAGGAGTATTTGGATTCTTCTTAGGCTTACAAACCCAAGGCCAAGCATGAAAGTAAATCTAAATCTAGAAAAGAAATTACATCAAAGCTTGAAATTGAATCTAAAACCTAAGAGAGAAAATTATCCAATAGCTTGAGAGTAATTTTGATCCCAAACCCAAGTTAGGGTTGGGAGGGGGAGTGTTTTCTTCTACAAAAATGAGAGTAGTCTCCTATTTATACTATGTTTAATTGGGTTTAAATGGGCCAATTTGGGATCTAAGGCTTGATTTCCTTGGTTTGACCAAGGTTTGACCCGTTTTTGCACCTTGGCATGAAGTTTGGCATGATTTTGGGCAAGCTTGGGCGCCAAAATGGGCGTGGGAAGCAGGGCAGGGGCAGGGGCGAGAATCTGGGCGTTGCTGGGCACAAATCATGGCCCAAATCTGGGCAAAGCTGGGTGCTGGCTGGGGGAGGAGCTGGGCGAGAATCTGGGCACGCCTGGGCAAGAATCTGGGCGCGAAACTGGGCGAGAATCTGGGCGCGAAATGCTGCCTAGAAATCTGCCTAGGGGTGCTGCTTCTTATGCGTGAAAATGGGCAAGTCCAGGCAAGGCTAGGCCACCATTCCAGAATGTTTGCCCCCTTTTAAGCTTGCTTTTGGCACTGAATCGGGCATGTAAATAGGCAAGGTTGGACTTGAGTTTTGRCCTCCATGCCTTAGCTTGATTTTAAAATCATTAAGCCACCTATTAAAAGAGAATTTCAATTATTAAAACCCAAGAATCACACCAAATCTCAAGGTAATTGAACCAATTAACCTATTAAAATATCAAATTAACTAGTCAAGTGAAAAACAATAAAACAAGAAAAACCACATAAAAACTTAATAAGATTCTATTAATACTACTAAAATCAACATAAAACTCTAATTAAAAATATTAAAAAAAACACAATAATTACATGCAAAACAAACGTCCTCTATACGTGTAGTGAGTTCCTCTAGTGCGCGCTTTTGAGCACGAGTAAGCATGCACAAAAGGAATAGCACCTAAAACAAGAGAAGGACAACCGTGATAAATAAACGAGTAGAAATAGGATAAAAAAATAAAAAAAAATGATTAAAGTAATAAAAATAAATCTTTTCTAATATCATAGTCCCCGGCAATGGCGCCAAAAACTTGATGACTAAAAAGCTACTCTATAAGAGTATCGGTAAGTGCACCGGTTACTTATAGTGTATAGCTCTAGAGCACCGGATATCATTTCCTCGAGGATTGCTATTATTAGTACTAACCATCTTTTCATTAATTATTCTACCTTCTACCGAGTAAAAGGTTGTTTTAGCAATCTACTTAACTAAAAAAATATGTAAACAAACTAAACAAGTGATTAAGAAAGACGAAAAGATAGAAATTGATTTTGAAGAATAAATATGTGAGAAGGATGTGTTTGAATGTAGAATCTCCCTAATTTCACCTTGTGATTGCACCCAAATAAATCATCATAATCCATTAAGTACTACCAAACCCGCATATTATTTCACGCTTTCAAAGACCGTAGAAATTCTCTATTTTAATTAAACCTCGAGTTTCAAGTGAATTAATCTTAACCTCGAGTTGATTAACCGGAATCTCTTCCTAATTAAAACCCCCAAGATATCAACTCGATTAATTGAATTTCCCTATTAGGTTTCACCCTAATCCAGAGGATTTATGTCGTCCTAGATATATCTAGGATTGCATGCAACTCCTTCTACTAGTGTTTATTCTTACTTTACTTCTATTCGTTTGATTAAAAGTGAAGAACAAACCCAAATCAATAAATTGAAATTATCAATTTGAGAAATTTGATAAAAAGCACAAGAAAGTCGAATGAAATGCGTAAAATAATATAAATCAAGCAATACCCAATCACAAGTTAAATTTTAGGGTTCATCTCAATCCAAACACATATGAGTTTAGTTCATGCTTGAATTGAAATCAAAAGAAGTGTAAAAAGATAAATTCAAGAAAGTAGAAATCATGTTTACAAGTTTTAGTTTCCCAATCAAAGACTAAATTACTTCCCTAGCGAGTCTTCGAAGAGGTTTTCTTCAAGAACTTTTTCCAATCTCTTCTCGTACTTTTCTTGCTTGTTGATGCAATATTCTAACCTCCAAAATTGTGTTAAAAAACATCCCAAGGCTCTTATTTATGGTTGGCCAAGTGTTTTTCCTAATAGCCCTTCGAAAAATAAAGAAAACGGGGTCCAAAACCATAAAATCGCACTATTCGGTCAAAAATATGGCCAAAATTGCAAAAACACGGCCTGGCCATGTATTCCAAAAATGGCCTACAGAACAAAAACACGGCCGTGTTTTAAAAAACGGTCAGGCTATATTTTCTCTTGAACTCTTCTTTTTTTTAATTTTCCTTTGTGTTGTGAAACATGGGCGTGTTTTAAACCATGCCCAAGGCATGTTTTCCTTGATTTCTTGATATTTTAACTCCGTTTGCGCCTTCTTCCTGTTTCGTCCCCTTGACTCATTCTCTTATATACACGATTATCATTGCCCTCTAAATTCACCTAAATTCGCTCATCTTCAACGCTCCTACACAAATACAACCCAAAAGTGAAAAGAACAAGAAACACCATAATAATTACCAAAATACACACAAATAACTTTATATTAAACATATAAAAACTACTAAAAACATGCATGAAGTGTTGATTATCAGGTTCCGTTAACCAAGCCACTGCCTATGAGTCGCCGGCTCATTCTTTAGCAAGCATGCGATCAGAGACCTGTCTCCTCCCACTACTTAGGAGCTTACAGTTTCATGTTCTATTTCACTTCCCAATGGGGGTTCTTTTCACCCTTCCCTCACGGCACTACTTCGCTATCAGTCACCCAGGAGTATTTAGCCTTGCAAGGTGGTTCTTGCTGATTCACACAGGACTCCACGTGTCCATGCTACTCAGGTCAGACAGTAAGCTAGTGATGCTTTTGCCTACTGGACTTTCACCATCTAGGGTGCATCATTCAAGCCGCTTTGTCTAGCAGCTCGACGCTTATATTGCTCTCCCACAACCCCATTTTCACAAGTTATGCTGCTCCCATTTCGCTCGCCGCTACTACGGGAATCGCTTTTGCTTTCTTTTACTCTGGCTACTAAGATGTTTCAGATCACCAAGTTATCTATTGACTGCCCATGGATTCAGCAGCAATTTAAAAGGTTTCCCTATTCAAGAATCTTTGGATCTATGCTTATTTTCAACTCCCCTAAGTATTTCGTCGATTATTATGCCCTTCCTCGTCTCTGGGGGCGTAGGTATCAACCGTAGGCCTTTCCTCATTTGAACCTCGCCCTTATTGCCCTTACTAATACTTATAAGGCTATGCCATCCTAAGGTGATGCTAAATGCATGGATCTTATCAACATCTATGAATGATAAATCATAGATCGAACCGCCGAATCGGAAGAAGTGGGTGATATCAAATAGCTTTGTTACGGCTAAGTTCATGAGTTGGAGATAAGCAGACTCAAACCGCTAATATCCTCCGTAGGTTAAACCACCTCCTCTAATGCCCCCCGACTGATTCTACCATAGAGGCCAACTATAGACAATAACTCTCCCCCGAACACAGCTTACAACTTTCATCGTACTGTGCTCTCCAAAGAGCNCCGAACACAGCTTGCAACTTTCATCGTACTTTTCTCTCCAAACAACAACTCTTCTTAAAATCTCACTCAAATGGTGTTGAGTTGGAATCCCATTCTAACTAAGGATTCTAGTGGTTGCGGAGGTTCCAGCTACAAGAGAACTAGGAATGGAGAGCTTCCCCGCCCCTCTGTTCCACCCGACTCTTTGGCCTAAAGATTAAGAATGCTAGTTTTAAAAATGAGTGATTGCCCTTCTCAGACCCTTACTGCTCAACCTGAGAATGGACAGCTAATGCATTCCACTTATTGAACAGGTTTTATGGTCGGTCCGCGACCCCTGGATGTCGAAGGCACCCTTGGGGTGATCTCGTAGTTCCTACGGGGTGGAGATGATGGGGTCGGTCCATGAATTTTCCTTCCTTTTCTTTGCCGCCTTTCGCTCAAAGGGTTGAAAGGAGATAGTACATCAAGCTGTTCGCAAGGGCCAACTTGATCCTCTTCCCCAAGGATCTCAGATGAGGGACCCTGGGAGAGTCGCCGACTCTAACTACTATCCATGTATGA
The DNA here is from genome assembly GCA_014905375.1 of Phtheirospermum japonicum. Classification (NCBI taxonomy): domain Eukaryota; kingdom Viridiplantae; phylum Streptophyta; class Magnoliopsida; order Lamiales; family Orobanchaceae; genus Phtheirospermum; species Phtheirospermum japonicum. Next base: position 525,847 of record BMAC01000444.1, on the reverse strand, counting down.
TCCATACTTGATCTGACCAACTGCCCATCCTACCTCCTCTACGTTCTTGACAGCCCATCTTTGTCTCGGTAGAGTCTTTCAGTGGCATATTTTGGTCCTCTTCCCCATTACTTAGAAAAAGTGATCCACTGATTGAGGTACAAGATACTATCATTACTACCTGGACAATTACACATCTAATCCTTAATTGCAATGATCCAATTGCAAGATCGGAGCTCTACCACCTGAGTTATATCCCCCCGAGCCAAGTAGAGCATGCATGAAGTAGTCATATGCTTCTTCTATTCTTTTCCCTGGCACAATTGGACCATCATGGACTTGAACCAGAGACCTCAGCCGTGAAGTAAATCATCGCACCTAAGGTCCAACCAATTGGGAGAGAATTAATAGATTCATTTTCGGGAGTAATTTATCCTTCCCGAATGCAGCATACAACTCTCTGTTGTACTGTGCTCTCCAAGTGTGCTTGTTTACCCCACCCCCCACCCTCTTCCTTACCCTGGAAAGTCTTTGTGAAATCACTTTGATGAGAAGAAAAAAGAAGGCGTTAAGAGACCCTCCTGGCCCAACCCTAGACACTCTAAGATCCTTTTTCAAACCTGCTCCCATTTCAAGTCAAGAGATAGATAAATAGACACATCCCATTGAGCTACTCGGAGGCGTTCGTAGTGATTGAGGGGGTTGAAGACCAAGAAGTGAGTTATTTATAACAAGCATTCTTCTTACGGCTAGATCCAATCTCCTGATCCCTGCGGAAAGAAAAAAAAAATCACGCTCTTCCTTTCGGGAAGGGAGGATTAGGGAAATCTTATTGATTGCAGCTTTCTCCAGACCTCCAGGAAAAGCATAAAAAAACGGCTCGAATGGCACGATCCCTCCGTCACCCCAAAATGAAGGGGGTGATCTCGTAGTTCTTGGTTTGTGAAGATGCGTTGTTAAGGGATGGAAATAAACCTGATTAAAGCGGGGATCCGCCTGCCCCGCCCTGATGGGGATGGGGATTACTCACTTTAAGTGGGATGGGGATGGTTACGGGTGTGTGGAATTGCAGGTTTTTGCGGGGGGCGGGTACGGGGATGGAGATTAGAGGTTTTATTCCGGTTATAACCTTCATCTACCGCCGTTAATCCGGTTATAACCGCCGGTTAATTAACCGGCGGTTAGGTTAACCGGTTTTGGCCTAACCGTAACCTAACCGGTTGAGAACCGGTTAAGGTTACGGTTAAACCGGTTAACCGCCGGTTTTTTACTTCTTCTTTTTTTTTTTGTAAATTAAAATTTAAATAAAAATTAAATAATTGAAATTAAATGGATTTACGCTGACACAAATAAAATTTAAATTTATGAACATTATATTAATTTAAAAAAACTTGATTTTAATAAATTTAAAAAGAACTTGAATTTACAAACAACCAAATTAACAAGATGATGGAATTTATTTCAAAATATACAACAAAATCACATTACAAATTAAATTATAAGACTTTTTTTTTGAAGTAAAAAGTTAAAAAATATAATTAAAAAAAAGGACTTGAATATAATTCTAATATTAGAAATTAAAATTAAAATTTAACTTATAATATTAGAATTAAATTTGCCTACGTATCCTCGAAAAGGAATCAAAGTCCACGTAGTTCGATTTTTTTGTTTTTGAAAAAATAAGTTACAAAAAAAAGGACTTGAATTTAATTCTAATATTAGAAATTAAAATTAAATTTTAACTTGTAATATTAGAATTAAATTGCCTACGTATCCTCGAAAAGGAATCAAAGTCGCACGTAGTTCGATTTTTTTGTTTTTGAAAAAATAAGTTACAAAAAAAAGGACTTGAATTTAATTCTAATATTAGAAATTAAAATTAAATTTTAACTTGTAATATTAGAATTAAATTGCCTACGTATCCTCGAAAAGGAATCAAAGTCCACGTAGTTCTTTTACTTAACTCACTTACCTACGCACCTATTCGTCGTTGTCGTTGCTTCCCGAAGTGGTATCGTAATAGTCGGTCTCTTCGCCTTCATCCAATTGCATTTCTTGTTCTCGTTTTTCGGCCTTCACCCAATCGTTCATCAACATTTGATTTTCAAGATTTTTGGATGTTAAGGTAGACCGACGCTCATCTAACATGTAGCCTCCCGTGCTGAAGGCCTGTTCAACAGAAACTGTCGAAACCGGAACGGCAAGGATCTCCTTGGCAATTCTAGAGAGAGTGGGAAAAACACTAGCCATTTTTGACCAAAACTGCACAAGATCGTTAGTAACACCATCGGGCCTTTTTGGAACCGAAGTCGGTTCAAAAACTCCTAAATAACTATCTAATTCCATTGACCGACTAGCACTAKCCCTTTGCCGTTTTCGTTTAGTATCTTCAAGCAATCTCATATTTGGGGCTAGAGCTCCTCGGGGGTCGTTGGGTCTTGTAGAAGTGACGGGGGAAGGGGAAGGGTAAGGAGACACATTAACATCACTAGAAGATGAAGATTGATCGTAATCATTAAAAGTTTGAATTAAAAGGTTTTGTGCTTGGTGAGCAACACTAAGAGGGCTAGGAATTGGTAGTCCATGAGATTCTAAAAAAGGTATTAATGCATCGTAATAAACTTTAAGTAAGTTTTGAAGAACCTCCATCCGATAATCGGGGTCTAAAATTTTTGCAATCAAAAAAACATCGGGAATGTAATGAAAATATTTGACCCATTTATCCAACATCTCAATGATAACATCACCTAATTCCGGGTTATCGAGTAAAGCACTACAAACAAGTACTATTTGAATACAATGATCAACAAGCATTGAGGAGGTAGGATAATAAACACCGGATAAAGCCATGGTGGCATCGTTAAAAGTTTTTAAAAGGGACATCATATTATAACAATCATCCCACATATTCGGAAACAAAGCGAAATCGACATCTTCATTATTAAAAAATGTACACAATGCATCTCTATATTCAAATGTATCATTAAGTAATTTATAAGTAGAGTTCCAAYGATTTGGCACATCTAATGAAAATTTTTTAGGATGCAATTGATTGGCCTTGCAAAATCTTCGCCATTTTTTTTGAAGCGAATCGTGGTTTCGTAGATAAGCTATAGCACTCCTAATCGGTTGAATCTTAGTTTTAAAAAGAGTTAAACCATCTTGAACGCATAAATTCAAAATATGACAAATGCATCTAATATGAAAAAATTTGACGCCAATAGCGGGTGGACACGTAATTTTTAACAATTCTAAACTAGCCGTATTAGCGGAGGCATTATCAAATGAAATTGAAAAAATTTTGTTAGTTAAATGATACTCGGACAAAAAAGTGGAGATTTTTTTCGAAATATTCACCGCCGTATGTTGGCTATCGAACTTTCTATATGCAATAAACGTTTTTGCAAAGTCCAAGAA
>BMAC01000444.1:493920-519583 GCA_014905375.1 Phtheirospermum japonicum | reverse complement strand
CTCGCACAGACATAACCATCCATAATATCAGAACACAATATCTCGAAAAAGATGCGTAGGTCAATCATACCTCTTCCAAACACATAATAATACAACCACAACTTCTAACCATATGAAAACCATGAAAATAACTCGCCAAGTGTTATTTGGAAAAAGCCATCCACCCCGAAGGGTATAACGCACACAGGCCCGCTCTAACGGGTAACAAAACGACGCCCCACAGGGCAACAACACACAACCCGCCGCACAGGGTAAAACACACAATCCGCCCCGAAGGGTAAAAATGCACAATCCGCCCGGAAAGGGTAATGAAACCATAAACCATGTACGAAATAAAACTCATACGCTGCTATAGGTCGCATCAAGCAATCACACTTCTTACCATGGGATCGCAAGATCCTAAGAACAATCAAACCATAACCCATAACAATACAATTAACCAGCACTCCGAGCATATTAGCTCGCATAAAAACAACCATCTATATGATCATAAGTAAAAACATGTAAAACAAACACCACAACCACTTAGTCATAGAAAACCATCAGAATAGCTCGCGCAAACTCTATTTATCATATATCACAAGAATTACTCAACTTCCCCAAAACACAAACTTCATGCGGGAGAAGTGCCCTCCGGTCCAGAGTTACCTTCTCCCGTCACAAAAACACAACACTTACCTCAAATATTTCACAAGATCGCCTGGCCGGGAGAAGTGCCCTCCGGTCCAGAGTTACCTTCTCCCGCCCAAACAATCAAACCACAAACACCATCGCCGACCTAATAGAAGCGTCGTAACCATCATCGACCTAATGAGAGCGTCAGAATTTAATCATCATCGACCTAATGAGAGCGTCGGAATTTAATCATCATCGACCTAATGAAAGCGTCGGAATTAAATAATCATCGACCTAATGAAAGCGTCGGAATTAAACCATCATCGACCTAATGAAAGCGTCGGAATTAAACATCATCGACCTAATGAAAGCGTCGGAATTAAACCATCATCGACCTAATGAAAGCGTCGGAATTAAACAATCATCGACCTAATGAAAGCGTGGAATTAAACAATCATCGACCTAATGAAAGCGTCGGAATTAAAACGTCATCGACCTAATGAAAGCGTCGGAATTAAACAATCATCGACCTAATGAAAGCGTCGGAATTAAACAATCATCGACCTAATGAAAGCGTCGGAATTTAATCGTCATCGACCTACTGAGAGCGTCGGAATATAATCGTCATCGACCTAATGAGAGCGTCGGAATTTAATCGTCATCGACCTTAAGAAAGCGTCGGCATCGACCTAATAGGAGCGTCGGCATCGACCTAATGGAAGCGTCGGCATCGACCTAATGGAAGCGTCGGCATCGACCTAATAGGAGCGTCGGAATTAAACAACCATCGACCTTAAGAAAGCGTCGGCATCGACCTAATAGGAGCGTCGGAATTAAACCATCGACCTTAAGAAAGCGTCGGCATCGACCTAATAGGAGCGTCGGCATCGACCTAATGGAAGCGTCGGCATCGACTAGGAGCGTCGGAATTAAACAACCATCGACCTTAAGAAAGCGTCGGCATCGACCTAATAGGAGCGTCGGAATTAAACCATCGACCTTAAGAAAGCGTCGGCATCGACCTAATAGGAGCGTCGGCATCGACCTAATGGAAGCGTCGGAATTAAACAATCATCGACCTAATGAAAGCGTCGGAATTAAACAATCATCGACCTAATGAAAGCGTCAGAATTAAACAATCATCGACCTAATAAAAGCGTCGGAATTTAACCATCATCGACCTAATGAAAGCATCGGAATTTAACCATCATCGACCTAATGAAAGCGTCGGAATTTARMCATCRTCGACCTAATGAAAGCRTCGGRATTTAACCATCATCGACCTAATGAAAGCGTCGGAATTTAAACATCATCGACCTAATGAAAGCGTCGGAAATTAAACATAAAACCCATAAAATCTCTGGCCGTTGAGGCTTAAACATTTTAATAATCATAAAGCCATACCTTGTTCTACATAATGAGGTCGCATGAGACCGTAAGGAGGTCGCGGAAACCGTAACGAGTTAATTATATGTATTCTCCGAACTCAAATCATAAGCCACCAAAGCATAAACTATTACGACATAAACTCCACATGTGGCCAGATCTTAATCATTTAAATTAAATCACACACCACAACCATTTAAATCATCTCAAATAAATCTTGTCACCATATTAAATCGCATAAATCAATTATTCCCCCATGCTCAACCACATAAAAATAAATAGGGCATAAAATGGAAAACCGTCCCTTTCATGAGGTTTCAAAAAGCGTACCCGATACATATTCATATTGGCGCTATAGGAAAATTCACCTCTACTCGAATATCCATCTACGCGACCTTTTTGTTTTTAGGTAGCAGAATTCCCCGATCTCCTTTTTGTCAATGTTTGAACACGCGACCTGGTACATGGTCTTAAACATTGGCGACCTCTTCGCATTGGGTTACCCATCTCCGAATTACATGTCGGGCAACCCACAAATTAACCCTAGGTTAATACGACCTAAACAGGCCCTACACCCWGATTCGTTAGCATAATCATAGAAAATATCATCCGAATATTACAACCTTACTCGCGCCAATAACATGTTAATCAAATATTTTTCACATCGAAGGTCTCCATCCCCCACAACAACAAATATCATATCACCATCAAGCCATATAGGATCAAAACAAAAACTGACACAAAGTTCTCATCACACATATACCAACTTTGAAGATTAAACTGTTTTAATCGGTAATGAATTAAAAACCAAACTACATATCAATGGGAATCCCTATGAGTCTAGTTTCCAATGCAAGAATCGGATCTCAAAACGGATAATCCAACAGTGAGTTATGACCAATTTACTGAAGTGTGGCAGTGCTGTATTTTCGTACGGGAATGTGTAAAAATGATCAATTCTTAGCATGTTCATAACCATATAAAATCAAAATAAGTCCTCATCAATCGAATGTTAAACCACATGCATATCCCCACAAAATAAAACTACATAAGTCCAATTAGCGCTCTCCACGCATGATTAATATACCATCATTCATCCTATCAAAACCATGAAAGAATTTTAAAACCAAATCTATCCAACCCCATGGATAATTAATATTTTATATAATCACATAAACCATACGTTTATCTCTATTAAATCAAATAAACCATAAGTCTATCCCCATATAAATCAAGTCAATAAGGAAGTATTACACATGACAACCACATCAATCAACCAAACCATACCATCCTCATTTAAACACATCTAAAACAAAATAAATACTTATCTCGATTTGTGTTGATTTTGTTGTGTTATGTTGATACACGACCTCATCACCTTAGATTTCGAGCAACAAAATGGATCATCCCTTGAATATTTGAACACACGACCTCATCGCGTTTGTTTGCGTTGACCATTCCCGGGTTAAGGTCCAAGCAACACATAAAGTAATCCTCAAAAACCAACATTAATACAAACTCAACAAATAGACCTTACTCAGTCCGTTAGTATATGATCAATAAATAAAACGCAAGCATCACAACCTTTATTCGTGTTCACATATTTTCAAAAATTGATCTCCACCACTATTCATATTTAACCACTATATATCATACATATTATACCCAAAATTCAACTCCGTCCAACAATTAAATTGTACATAACTTAATTCTCAAAAGAAATTAGACAAGCAGTTTTTGGAAACAGGATCAGCTCTATTTAAAATTCGTTATAAGATTTTTCCAAACTCATAATCAGATCCCCACCGTTAAGATTGAACTTCAACATTTTTAGATTAACATATCCAATTTTCGAGTTGATCCAACGGTATGCACAATCGTATTTTGAAAAACACTGCGCAGGATTTTCCAAAAATAAAAACTGCTTCGATCGAAAATTTATATAAATTCCCTCACATCTTAAACTCCGATCTCCACCGTTCAAAACGTAATTTAAAAGGTATTTGACGTTTTGTAAAAATTTCAACGCGATCTAACGGTTGAAACAGTAGAAGACGATTTTTAAAATTTATTGCGCAGTCAAATTTTAGACCTACGAAAATTGTGTGCCTCACGTCTTTCGCTCAAGAATTCGATGTCCCTCTTTCCCACAGATGGCGCCAATTTGATAAGTTCAAAAAGTTGAACTACCAAATATAGGGGGTACTAACCTCAGAAGAGATCAGCGACCTGAATTGATGATGAAATACGTCTCAGCGACCTTCGAAACTCTCCACAAATCTCCTAGCAACCTCGCCGATTCTGCAAAACAGCGCCTCAGACGGGCCGGATTTCGAGCCTGTTAAGGCCCTCCGACGCTTAAGTTAATAAGCGAAATCACAACACTCAATCCCTTCACTCAAATCATTCAAGATGCAATTATGATATCATAGGCTTAGAATAATGAGAGACACACGCCTCTTTTTATAGAGATAGGAGAAATCCTCTACTATCTATCTAGGGTTACCTTACATAACCAGAATTTCATTCTCATCACAACTCTATAACCAACTCTCAATTAGGACTTCTCATATATAGCAAGTTCCCANACAAATATCATATCACCATCAAGCCATATAGGATCAAAACAAAAACTGACACAAAGTTCTCATCACACATATACCAACTTTGAAGATTAAACTGTTTTAATCGGTAATGAATTAAAAACCAAACTACATATCAATGGGAATCCCTATGAGTCTAGTTTCCAATGCAAGAATCGGATCTCAAAACGGATAATCCAACAGTGAGTTATGACCAATTTACTGAAGTGTGGCAGTGCTGTATTTTCGTACGGGAATGTGTAAAAATGATCAATTCTTAGCATGTTCATAACCATATAAAATCAAAATAAGTCCTCATCAATCGAATGTTAAACCACATGCATATCCCCACAAAATAAAACTACATAAGTCCAATTAGCGCTCTCCACGCATGATTAATATACCATCATTCATCCTATCAAAACCATGAAAGAATTTTAAAACCAAATCTATCCAACCCCATGGATAATTAATATTTTATATAATCACATAAACCATACGTTTATCTCTATTAAATCAAATAAACCATAAGTCTATCCCCATATAAATCAAGTCAATAAGGAAGTATTACACATGACAACCACATCAATCAACCAAACCATACCATCCTCATTTAAACACATCTAAAACAAAATAAATACTTATCTCGATTTGTGTTGATTTTGTTGTGTTATGTTGATACACGACCTCATCACCTTAGATTTCGAGCAACAAAATGGATCATCCCTTGAATATTTGAACACACGACCTCATCGCGTTTGTTTGCGTTGACCATTCCCGGGTTAAGGTCCAAGCAACACATAAAGTAATCCTCAAAAACCAACATTAATACAAACTCAACAAATAGACCTTACTCAGTCCGTTAGTATATGATCAATAAATAAAACGCAAGCATCACAACCTTTATTCGTGTTCACATATTTTCAAAAATTGATCTCCACCACTATTCATATTTAACCACTATATATCATACATATTATACCCAAAATTCAACTCCGTCCAACAATTAAATTGTACATAACTTAATTCTCAAAAGAAATTAGACAAGCAGTTTTTGGAAACAGGATCAGCTCTATTTAAAATTCGTTATAAGATTTTTCCAAACTCATAATCAGATCCCCACCGTTAAGATTGAACTTCAACATTTTTAGATTAACATATCCAATTTTCGAGTTGATCCAACGGTATGCACAATCGTATTTTGAAAAACACTGCGCAGGATTTTCCAAAAATAAAAACTGCTTCGATCGAAAATTTATATAAATTCCCTCACATCTTAAACTCCGATCTCCACCGTTCAAAACGTAATTTAAAAGGTATTTGACGTTTTGTAAAAATTTCAACGCGATCTAACGGTTGAAACAGTAGAAGACGATTTTTAAAATTTATTGCGCAGTCAAATTTTAGACCTACGAAAATTGTGTGCCTCACGTCTTTCGCTCAAGAATTCGATGTCCCTCTTTCCCACAGATGGCGCCAATTTGATAAGTTCAAAAAGTTGAACTACCAAATATAGGGGGTACTAACCTCAGAAGAGATCAGCGACCTGAATTGATGATGAAATACGTCTCAGCGACCTTCGAAACTCTCCACAAATCTCCTAGCAACCTCGCCGATTCTGCAAAACAGCGCCTCAGACGGGCCGGATTTCGAGCCTGTTAAGGCCCTCCGACGCTTAAGTTAATAAGCGAAATCACAACACTCAATCCCTTCACTCAAATCATTCAAGATGCAATTATGATATCATAGGCTTAGAATAATGAGAGACACACGCCTCTTTTTATAGAGATAGGAGAAATCCTCTACTATCTATCTAGGGTTACCTTACATAACCAGAATTTCATTCTCATCACAACTCTATAACCAACTCTCAATTAGGACTTCTCATATATAGCAAGTTCCCATAAACATGAAAYTTCTCAATACATTACCGAAATAAGCGCGGGCATACAACCCACTAGGCCCATACACATATTTAAACTTTCAATCAGGCTCAAATACTCAGCCCAACCCACCAGAGATCACGACCATATATGAGAATTCATCCTCATACTACAGATCGCTACTCCAGACACATCAACTCGCTTACTTTTAAGAAACAGCTTTCAGCTCGTTCACTTCTCAAAGATATAACACAACTCGCCCATCTTCCAGGAGGCACACCCTCTCCTAAAGATAGGACCTCTTTCCACAAATAACCATATACATCACGTAATATCATATATTGACATTTTGGTCCACATCATATAGGATTCAGAATCTTTTACGTTTTACTGTAGATGTCAAATCATGTCTGAAAAGTGGGTGATAATGTATTATTGTATTATATTTGATGTCAAATCATGTCTAAAAAGTAGGTGTTAGTGTATTATTATATTGTATTGGTAGTATTTAATTGTAATATATTATTGTTTGAATATTTGATTTTTGAATTTTACAACAAACGAGTATTTGGTATTCAGAATACTGAATCCAGTGTTCCACACATCTTTCAAGAGTGAACAAGACGGTTGATTACTTGGCTGAACTTGGTTCTATTGTTCATGGTCTCCACACGTTTCAGGATGCCGAAACTCCGTCATTCCAACTTTCGCTAGTTCGGATAGACCAATTGAGGTACCCATCTTTCACCGATTGGGGTATCCATCTTAGAGATCATTAGGTGTTGCTCTGAGTTTTGTTTGTCATTGGATGTTCAGACTGGCTTGTGATTTCTTCCTACACATGGATGGACTCCCCCTGCCATGCTTATATAGCCCACGTGGGACTTGTGCATGGCCACGCATGATTGGCTCGCATCCTTGCCATCATGTGAGTGGCTAGCTCCCTCTTTGGGCCAGTGTCGTGGACCCAATTTTGTACTCAACTTGTGGAATTGGGCTCGGTCCTTCCTCATTGCAATTTGTATTTTCTTATTTAATTAATTGGCCTTATATTATTCTATCTTTGGGGCTGCGAATTGCAGTTATATCTTTATTGTTTTGACTGATTTGGATGTTCAAGGTTCTAATCCGTAATCCGTTTGGCCATATAGTCGCTGAACTTATTTACTTTGTTTATTTAACTTATTTACTTTGTTTTTTGAAAATTACATTTATCTGGCGCGTTTGATCATCCAGCACTTTGCCATGGTTAGCCGCCATTCGGAGTCAGTCTAAAAAATATATTTTAAGGTTTGAGTGTGGATAGCAATTGTGTAATTTTTATAAACGATTGGTGCAACCTAATTCGAAATAAATGGCTCATTATCTTTGGCAAAGATTAGTTTAGCCGTAGTTTAGCCGTTTTTTCAGTTTTTGTTTGTAGTCCACAATTATGTTATCATCCCTGACTCAAAATCAACTTGGATACGTTCAAACTAAAAAACTTTGGATTGGTTACAGAGTAAAAGTTGTAAGTTTATTTTAAAAGAAAATTACACATAGGTTTAAAGAAGATTTGATTTAATGTCCATTAAAGTAAAAAATGAAAGTATAAGATCCCGTTTCAAATATGAAAATATTCTTAAATCAAATTTAAAGTGCAGATCCATATTGTGCTTATTTTATTTTTAAAGAGAAACATACAAATTAAATTTAGATCATCAAAATATTCGTATTAAAAACGATAGACAAATAAAAAAAACAGACCAACAGAGAATTGATAAAACCTCAATTTACTTAATTCCATAGAAATCTGTAATTTGACGAAAATAAAGCAAATAACATACGGCCATAAATATTGAAACCCACAAAATTTCCAAAAAAAACTAAAACCAAAACCCAATAAAAACGTAAACCGCTATGGGAACTAATTCCTCCAGCTTCCTCCTTCAGAGCCGCCTCCACCTCTTGAGGAATAGCCACGATCGCCACCATAACCTCCACCACCACCACCACGACCGCCACCGCCACCATAACCACCACCACCACCTTCACGGCGTCCATATCCTCCGCCGCCTCCACCTCCATATCCCCCATCTCTACGACCACCACCACCTCCGCCATAACCGCCACCACCACCACTGCGGCCACCTCCTCCATAGCCACCGCCACCTCCGCCACCGCTTCCGCGCGACTGAGCCTCGTTGACAGTGATGCTCCTGCCGTCGAGATCCTGGCCGTTCATCCCCTCAATAGCATCCCTCATCGCCTTCTCATCCTTAAAAGTAACGAACCCGAAACCCCTAGATCTACCAGTCTCGCGATCGTTGATAATCTGCGAAAACCAAAAAAAAAAAAAGAAAATTCAATCAAGGAAATCCAGATCCGATGAAATACGAACAAGATCTGAAAATTTCTAAAGCAAAACAAAAAACTGAAAAGCGATTATCGATCTTCCACACTCTGGTGAAACAGAGGAAGAAAGAACGTACCGTTTCAGAGATAAAATAGTAACAGAAACACAGTAACAGTAGTAGTAACTGAGAGTAACACAGTAGTAACAGTAACAGTAGTTAACGTTTTTTTTAACAGATCAGATCAGATCAAATCGAGTCAGATCCGATCTCTGCGACAAACGGACCTTCGATTCAATGACCTCGCCGAATTGACTGAAAGCTTCCTCAAGAGACTGATCGGTGGTGGCCCAGGCCAAACCGCCTACGAAACATCTATATTCAACATCCGCCATTGATGAGGTTCCAAGTTTCCCTCGAGAGAGAAACAAAAATATTGAGAAATTAAGTAGAGAAAGTGATGACTGCTAAGGTAGAAATATGGGTATTATATATAGGTGAGATTTGCTAGGTTTTGGGGTGGGAGTGAGTGTTTGTGTTTAGGGTAAACCGTGTGCGCACTGCGCAAAGGGCTAGTTGGCGTGAGTTACGGAACTGTGGTTAATGGGGAAAGGGAGTTGTTTGGCTGCTAGTGTGTAGGGTTTAGCCGACTTGAATGGATTTTTATTTCTCTATATTTTGTCAATAAACAGTATATTGAAAAAATATAATAGTAGTAGTATTCTCTATGGACAAAAATTCAATAAAGTGCAAAATAAACATATATCTGTATTTAGTTTTTCGATAGTAAAATATTTTAATTTTATATTCAAAAAATTCCCAAATAATACATCGAAAACCTAACTCATAAATTGCCATAGATGGACCCAAAAAACTCCCACAAAATAAAACATAATTGGATTAATGAGAAACAATATAAAATACAATATACTATTTATTTGTAATTCCTTTATCCGGGACGCTAGAGTCCAGCCCAAATATTAAGTATAGAATATCTTAATCGGATACACACTCGATACAAACGGTTACCCTTACCCTAACTAAGGTTAAAAGAAAAGTTTACAAGATATTTTAGATGGACCCATGCTCATGTGACGCTAGTGTGCCTAGTGGAAAAAATCAAGATATTTTAGTAGATGGAGACTTTAATTAAATATAAATGTTATATTTAGGGAAAGGGGAGAATTTTTCCCGGCGATGCATACGTTTTTTTATATTTTATCGATCGAAGTATTTTTTTGTTTCAATTTACTTTTTGATATACAATATTTTTCGACGTTGGCCTCTAAATTTTATTTCTAACGAAATATTTTTTCTAAATTCTATCAACGGGCAGTTAAGGGCAAAGTGCAAGAATCTTACAGTTTGGAGGGTAAAGTGTAAGGTTGTCAATTTTACCCGATGGGTAGAATACCCGTCGGGTACCCGATGATTCGGGTAGGGTAGACACACCAAAATCGGGTAACGGGTCAGGTGAGGGTAGTACCTGCAAGCTATAATGCCGGGTACGGGTACGAAATTTGTACCCATTACCCTACCCGATTACCCGATTTGTACATTAGTGGGTACCCTACCCGTACCTTACCCGATATATATTATAAATTTAAATATATGAATATAATAATATAATATGTATAATAGTTAGTTTTATAAATTTATATATTTTTATTACCACACTTATTTTTATGTAATATATTAACATAATTTATTTATATCTAATTCACACATCATAAAATGAATATATTGCTATCATGTTTCATATTACAATAAAATATCAAAATTTATAAAATATTATTTATTACATTTATACTATATATCACATTATGTTTCACATAAATAATTACAATATATTTAAAATATTTTAGTGTAGTATATTCAAAATTGTTGTTGTTTGAGAAACTAATAATATTTTTGAATGACTCTTAAAATAATTTTAAATTCTTAAAAAAAGAATCTTAAATGAATAGAATAACTCAACCAAATTATAGTAAAACATGATTATACTAATATATATATAATATATATATATATTATATATATATATATATATATATATATATTGTTGTAAATTGGATTAATTCTAATTTAATTGTACAGTGTAAATTCGTGTTAACGAATTGTATAAACTTTATCTACGTGTCGTGTAGATAATTACACCTTTTTGAATTTCTCAAATTCATTTATTGGTGAGTGAGAAATGGTGTATGGAAGTTGAAATGGTGTATGCAAGCCAAAGCAAAAGAAGGTTAGGCCGAGCGCACACATAGCCGAGAGAGAGCTGACTAAGGATGACCTCGTTGCGGTTATCACTGAAGAAGCTAACATGATCGAGAACCGCGGTCAATGGTTCATCAACACTGCTGCAACCGCCCATGTGTGTGCTGATCGGAGCTTGTTCTCCAAATACCTTCCTTGTGAGGGAAGGAAGTTGAACATGGGAAATCAAGCTTCTTCGGAAGTTGCTGGTACTGGTACGGTTGTCCTCAAAATGACTTCCGGCAAGGAGATCACTCTGAATGAGGTGCTGCACGTTCCGGACATCCGGAAGAACTTAGTCTCTGGTTCAATACTAGTTAGTCGTGGCTTTAAACTTGTATTTGAGGCTAATAAGTTTGTATTGTCTAAGTTTGGGACACCTCTAGGTAAGGGTTACCTTACAGATGGTTTGTTCAAACTAAGTGTAATGGCTATACGCCCAAAACAAGTCATTAATAAAATTGCTTCTGATTCCTCTTACTTGACTGAGTGCTCTAGTTTATGGCATTGTAGATTAGGCCACGTTAATCTAAATGCAATAAAACGTTTATCAAATCTCAATTTACTTAAGGTAAATGAATTTGTTAATAAAAGTAAGTGTGAAATTTGTGTAGAAGCAAAAATGACTAAATTACCGTTTAAATCGGTAGAAAGGAGCACGACACCTTTAGAATTAATTCACACGGATGTATGTGATTTAAAGTTTGTGCAAACTAGAGGTGGTAAAAAGTATTTTATTACTTTCATTGACGATTGCACAAGATACTGTTACCTTTATCTTTTGAGAGGTAAAGATGAGGCTATTGAAGCTTTCAAGAACTTCAAAAATGAAGCCGAAAATCAACTTAACTGCAAAATCAAATCTATCCGAAGTGATAGAGGAGGGGAATACGTAGCTCCGTTTGAGGAGTTGTGCAACGAAAGTGGCATAATTCATCAAACTACAGCTCCGTACTCACCTCAATCGAACGGAGTTGCAGAACGCAAGAATCGTACTTTGAAAGAAATGATGAATGCGTTGTTGATTAGTTCTGGGTTACCTCAGAACATGTGGGGGGAAGCTGTTTTAACAGCTAACTATATCCTCAATAAGATTCCACTTAAAGGAAGGGACGAAACTCCCTATGAGTTGTGGAAAGGAAGGAAACCTTCTTACAAATACCTCAAAGTGTGGGGGTGTTTAGCGAAGGTAGAAGTGCCTCTACCGAAACAAGTGACAATCGGACCCAAAACGGTTGATTGTATCTTTATTGGTTATGCACTGAATAGCAGCGCCTATCGATTTGTAATCCATAGGTCGGATGTTCCGGACATGAATGTCGGAACTACCATTGAGTCAAGGAATGCGATATTCTTTGAAGATATCTATCCTTGTAAGGATAAAGCTGCTTCCAGTTCAAACACTGGTAATGCTGAAGGAACTACAAGTCAAGAACTTGTGGGGGTTGAACCTAAGTCTCGTAAGCGACCTGGTTCAGAACTTGAAGCTCAAACTCCTAGGAGGAGTACTCGAGCTAAAGTTGCAAAGGATTTTGGTCCCGATTATGTGGTTTTCATGTTGGATGAAGAACCAAATTCCTTGAAAGAAGCTTTCTCACGAACTGACAGTTCATTTTGGAAGGAAGCTGTACAGAGCGAGATCGATTCGATCATGCAGAACCATACTTGGATTCTGACTGACTTACCTGAAGGTTGTAAACCTTTAGGAAGTAAATGGATTCTGAAACGAAAGTTCAGAGCCGATGGATCAATCGATAAGTATAAAGCTCGTTTGGTCGTGAAAGGATTTCTCCAAAAGGAGGGTTATGATTTCTTTGATACATACTCTCCTGTGACGAGAATTACCTCAATCCGGGTGCTTCTAGCGATTGCTGCTTTGCACAATCTAGAGATTCACCAAATGGATGTAAAAACAGCTTTTCTAAATGGCGAGTTAGAAGAGGAAATCTACATGGAACAACCCGAAGGTTTTGTTAAACCTGGACAAGAAAGAAAGGTGTGCAAACTGGTTAAGTCATTATATGGCTTGAAACAAGCACCTTTACAATGGCACTTGAAATTTGACGAAGTGATGATGTCAAACGGTTTCAAGATAAACGAGTGCGACAAGTGTGTCTACATTAAGAATACTAATGACAAATTTGTTATAGTATGTCTTTATGTAGATGATATGTTAATCATGGGCAGCAACCTACAAGTGATTAACGAGACGAAACTCATGCTAAAAAGAAATTTTGACATGAAGGATCTGGGAGTTGCTGACACTATTCTTGGCATAAGAATCATAAGAACTCCAGATGGAATTGTCTTATCACAATCTCATTACATTGAGAAAGTGATCAAGAAATTCAATGCACACGATAGTCTTCCAGCAAAGACACCTATGGAACTCGACGTTCACTTGAGTAAGAACAGAGGCGATCCTGTTGCTCAGAAGGACTATGCTAGGATCATTGGATGTTTGATGTACATCTCCAACTGTACAAGACCTGATCTAGCTTGCTCGGTAAACAAACTGAGTCGATATACAAGCAACCCAAGTGGAGAACACTGGAAAGCGCTTGTGAGAGTTTTGAGATACTTAAAGTATACTCTCAACTTTGGGCTACATTTTGGAAGACACCCCAGGGTACTTGAAGGTTACTGTGATGCAAACTGGATATCCGACACAAAGGACTCTTTGTCTACAAGTGGATATGTGTTTGTAATAGGGGGAGGAGCTGTTTTCTTGGAGATCCACTAAACAGACATGTATAGCCCGATCCACCATGGAATCTGAGTTCATCGCTTGGGACAAAGCGGGTGAAGAAGCAGAATGGCTTCGTAACTTTTTAGAAGATATTCCATGTTGGGAGAAACCCGTGCCACCGGTTATGCTTCACTGCGACAGTCAAGCTGCTATTGGAAGGGCAAGAAGTGGTTTGTATAACGGCAAGTCTCGACATATCCGTCGGAGACATAACACCGTGAGACATCTGTTATCGAGTGGGATTATCTCTGTTGACTACGTAAGGTCGATAGATAATCTAGCGGATCCATTCACTAAGAACATAGCTCGAGATCAGATGTACAAGTTGCTAGAAGGAATGGGAGTGAAATCCACATCTTAAGGATGATTGTAGTGGAAACCCAACCATGATGAGTGGAGATCCCACAAACTTGGTTCAATGGGAAAACTAAACTACAAAAGTCTGGGTAAGTTAAACTCTACGACCCTATTCCTTAACTGCAAAAGTAGAGTTTATAATCTGTCACGTGGTGAGGTTAAATCTCTGATTTTTAATGATTCTTGTGCAGGTCTTTGACTTGAGTATGACAGAATGCTGATTTGAAGAATCACCTATGTAAGCGAGAAGTGAGGGCCGCTTCTACTGAAACTTATGAATCCAAAGAAGTTGTCCATGGCCAGAAACGGACACAAACGTGAGAACGGAAGAATTTTGAGACCTTAGTGGGTTAGTACTATTGTCTAGTATACACAAGGGGAATAGTTCAAGAATTATGTTCACTAATCCGCGGTATGCTCGGTAGTATTAACTAAGGAGGGTTCAAGGCCACAAGCCACCTATCCCTGTTCTCTATTGTCTTTTATGAACTGAGCTATGTATTTGCATTCATGCATTTCGGTTTTTGGAGTTTCTCACTCATGTGGGGGATTATTGTAAATTGGATTAATTCTAATTTAATTGTACAGTGTAAACTCGTGTTAACGAATTGTATAAGCTTTATTTACGTGTCGTGTACATAATTATAACTTTTTGAATTTCTCAAATCCATTTATTGGTGAGTGAGAAATGGTGTTTGGAAGTTGAATGGTTACTTTAATGCTTTAATGTTTATCCCACATTGAATAATATTCAATGTGGAAGGGAGTTTAAAAGTGTTTAACATTTAATGAGTGGACATCAAGTGGGCCAGCGGGTATTGTGGGCTTTATGTAAACGAAACTCACGCGAGCTCTTGGACTTGGGTTCGCCAGTCCACCTTCGGCGGAGCTGAGCGGATTCGAGCCCGGTCCCGGTCCCGGACCCGGATCTCGGACCTCGGTCCTGGGGCCTGGGCCTGGGACTTGGGACTTGGGCAATTGGTCCGAATTGGCTGGTCCGATTGTGATGGTTCGAGTGGGGTCCTGGTCCTAGTTCAACCCTGGCTTACTTTTTAGCCACGTGCGGTTTGACCCTTGAACTTTCTCAAACGCCTGAGAAGTTATCTCAACTCCTGACCGTTCAGACGTTTCCATAACTTTCGAATTCAAACATGCAATGTATCTGCACGCTGAACTCGTCCAGGTTCATGCTGGCAGATGACTGCTTGTTTGAATGACTTAATGACTCTTTTAAGGTCGTCATTAAGTAGGCTGTAACCTCCCAGGTAGCAACCCTATAAAAGGGTGAGTAGCTCCAGTTCATTTCATTTTTTTTCCATACGCATGAACATCTGAAACATAACAACATTCTGCAAGCATTTCTTTCCTGCATATTTTCCTTTTATATAGCTCAGTCCATATTCAACCAGTTCGCCGGAACTTTGGTTTCTTACGGTGTGGTTAAACCAAAAACGTAGTCGTTTCATCTTTGGGAACGATTTGCCATAACCGAAGACGCACTACCAGGGCAAATTCGTTTTGCGGAGAGAGATTAATTCTCGACTCGACTAATTTTATAATTTCTGTTTTTCTGTTTTGCTTTTTCCAGTTTTGTGACTTACATTTTTACAGTTCCTATTTAGTGCTCGACATCAGTTCTAATATATATATATAATTATTATTATTTATATTACTAAATTAGTGTTGGTATTAAAAACTAAAAAATTTATTTTAATTAAATAAAATTTTAATTTAATTAATATATTCGGGTACCCGATACCCGACGAGTAAATACCCGTACCTTACCCGATAACAAAAATTGGGAATAGGGTAGGGTAGTGTAAATTAGTTGCGGGTAGGGTCACTACTACAGAAATAGCCCAACAGCATCGGTTGTTTTTGCTAATAGGCATCGGTTTTACGATCGATGCCTATAACCTGGACTTTAGGCATCGATTGTGCAACCGATGCTAATAATAGACATAGGCATCGGTTGTTTGACCAAAACCGATGCCTAATCTGTACATTAGGCATCTGTTTTGGTCAAACAACCGATGTCTAATGTATAGATATAGACATCAGTTTTGTCAGACAACCGATGCTAATAACTGATATAAGCATCGGTTGTTTGACCAAAACCGATGCCTAATGTATAGATATTGACATTGGTTCTGTCAAACAACTAATGCTGATAACTGACATAAACATCGGTTGTTTGACCAAAATCGATGCCTATAAAGATATTGACATCGATTTTGTCAAACAACCGATGCTAATAACTGACATAAGTATCAGTTGTTTGACCAAAATCGATGCCTAATGTATAGATATATGCATCGATTTGGTTAAACCGATGCCTAATGTGTATGTATACGCATCGATTTTGCCCTCTAAATATAATTTATCAAACAAGAACCAACACACGACTAATAAGAATTTCATTCAACGGATGATTTGAGCATAGAAGAACAAAAGCTACAATAATTATCATCCAATGTAAGCTTCATACTCCATGGTCAGGCTTCACTGTATGATATTATTACAACCAAAAAGTCGCAAATATGAGATTCTTCACTTGTAATTCCTAGATGAGTTCCCTCTGCTGCTCGGGTGGTGGGGCCGACACTCTTCCGATCCTTTCGCAGAGATGGGATATTCCGCTCGATGAATAAGTACACAATTTGGATATGTGCACAAGATGAAATTCCTGGTGCTCAAACCAAAATGGATCCAATTATATCACTTTAGTTCCATATCAAGGCAGTGTAGATCTTTTCACTCCATAGTATAAAGGAACATAGCAGACCAATAATCATCTTGACCGTTGCTGAGTCGTGAGATTCTTGGGGTTTGGGAAGCTTTTTATGTCTATGGTTTCTGAACTGGTGATGATGTCATTCATTGCATCATTGGTCTCTGTAAGGTCAAATACATTTGCAGGTTGTGAAGACTCGTCCCGGACTATATTTGAGGTTGTATCGTATGTATGGTATCGTCACTATCCATAACATCATTCCATGAACCATATGAGGAAATTAGTACATCAGGAGATTAGTACAGCAGTGACATTGGGCCCCGTCTCTTTCAAAATTTGAAAGAAAAAAAAAAACACAATCAATTGGACAATAATATATTAATATTATCATAATAAACTCCCTCCGAATTTGCACATCATCTTGTGCACCAGTTATAACTCTGATTTATAGGTAACATTAATAAAATTGACCCTATCATAAACAACGTAGTTCTTTTACGATAATTTACATATAATAAACTTTAAGATACTAGTTCATAAGTGGAATTACATATTTTCAAATTCGAGTGTGTATGTAACAAGAATATAATGTGAAAACAGACATTTTTTGGTCAATGTCAGTGAAGCAGACATGCTGATTAAAATGTGGGCAGTGCCAGGAGGGTCTTCTTGCATTTATATCCACATAATTATCGAAATCAAAACACTAAAAACAAAAGGAAAAGTACGTCACATATATTAATAACAAATGAAACTGAGCCAGAGAGTTGCAAAAGTTCCTCGGAACAATTTGCACCAATTTAGATTTATTTATCTTAATAGGTTCAAATCCATGGTTTCGGTGTTTACTTTGTGAAATGACTAAATATTAGCACTTAAGTGACTCATAGTTGCATTTCTTCCTGATGACATCCATATTTAGTTTTACTGAATAAATATATAAATTCCTAATTTAGAATAAAATAAAAATGACAATTTATGAATTAGAATTTGTTAACAGAATAGTATTCAGAAGTAAACATGCGATCAAACTGGAATCTGGCAGATATAATTATGCACAGGAGAGAAGGCTAGAACACCACCATTAAAAACAAACTCCATATGCATGGAAACTAAACTGCATTAGAAGACGAACATGTACACAAAAAACCAATTCAATATACCTAAAACCAACATTGCATTGGAAGAAGAAGAAATATATATTTTCAACATCGACTATCACATAATAATGGAATTAACAGTGTGGCATCCCATTTCACACTTGATATCTGCACCTTCTAATCAACTATGTAACGCTTACAATTACCTGAATATGTTTGCATGAGTGTCCTTTTACAAGAGTTTTAATTTTCCTGAAGCTGCCATGATGAAGAACGTGATAAACAAATCAGCAAATATCAAGACTATGATAGTAGGTTTTTTATACACAAATAGAACAGTCATGTAAAGAGAAAAGGAAATGATCTGGTTGACCAACAAACTTTTACCTAATGAGATTCGTGAAGACCCCACAACTACTTCAGAATCTACTAAGCAAACAAAGAGAAAGAAAAGAAACGGAAAAAGAAAAGTTAGCATATAGACGAGACTTACTCCAGCAGTTAGTGAGCACTCCCATATCATAGGAAAATTATTTCAATGACTTTATCCAAACAATTTTACTTTGCAGAAAAAAAAAATTTAAAAGCAAGAAATAGATACTCTCAATATAACAATAAGATTTTTTTTCAAAAGTCACCTGATTCCACAGTCGCAGGAACATGCTGCTCATAATCTTGGAGGGTATCGGGGTTTGGGACCTCACTCATGAAAGCAAATAATATATAAGAATTTCCTTTAGAAAGAGAATACCCATAGTAAGCACCTTTACAATAAATATTCAATACCAAAACAAGAAATACCAGATGAGGAAATTTGAGCAAAGAATACCAGTAAATTCACCCACAGCCTGAAAGAGATTCGTTCCATATTTCAGCAAACTATTCACGATTGTTGGAATCTGCGGCCCTGTATCCTAGTAAAAGCAAAAGATATATACTGGTAGAATTTTCATGCCAACAATTAGTAAAAAAAGAATGATACGTATTTTCTAAATATTAATAGATCAGCACAAACCACGAAAACATTTGTCCGCCTCTCCACTCCCTTCCCATTCAAGAGAATGTTGCAGAGCAATAATACAGAGTTTGTGAACTAGGGAACTGGAAATCGAGATTTATCGGGAGATTAGGGTATTGATGGAAAACACGAAATTGATTGGGAAATTAGCGCAATTGGGGAACTGGAGCTCGGATTGACCGGGAATTAGGGTACTTTGCGAATTAGACTCATAACTGATCGAAAAATTAGAGAATTTAGAGAAGTAAATGAACTAACCTTTTGAGACGGATGAAGGATGACGATGATGATCTCGTTGGAGTTGTGGGGCGTAATTCCTGAATTAAGATTTTAATTCATGTAATATCTCAATTTGCTGCGAATGTGAAGAGATTTCACCAGATCCCCAATTTGATTTCGATCGATACGTAGGCATCGATTGTAAATAAGGAATCGATGCTCGTGTTCTGTTATATGCATCATTTGTTTGATCAAAACCGATTCCTATGTATTCTAATGAAAATTTCTGGATTTTTTTATCATTATGGGCATCGGTTATTTTTAATAACCGATGCTATTAATTTTTCCTGGACTATATAGACATCGGTTGTTTTAGAAAACCGATGCATATAACTTTTATTTATTACAACAAAAAATCTTACCTGACTATAGGCATCGATTTCTGGGGAACAACCGATGCCTATAACTTTTTTAATTATAAAAAAGACCCCGTGCGATTGTTGGTATCGGTTGTTAGTAACAACCGATGCCTATTCCCCTGTTCCAATGACATTTTTTGTTGTAGTGGGTACGGGTATGGCGGTACCCGCACCTTACCCTACCCGTTTACACCCCTAGTAAAGTGCAAAAATTTTTAAAGTTTTGGGGATAAAGTGAAAAAATCTTATAATTTGGATGAAAAATTAAAATAATATTAATATTGAGTTTTTATGTAAAAATATTATTTTTATTAAAAAATATAATTTATATCTCATATTTATATGTATATATATATAATTGTTAAATGATATCATAATAATTAGTAATATAGTTAAAAAGATATTATTAAAAAGAAATAGAATTTATATATATATATATATATATATATATATATATATATATAAATAGTCGTGAAATTATACCATAATAATTAGTAATATAGTTAAAAATATATTATTAAAAATTTATCTTACAATATAATTATAATTGTACGTGGATGCAAATACTAAAGCCAATTTTTCACCTCTTCTCTATGTTATATGGTATACAGTCTTATATAAAAATGTACTTGTGATTAATATAGTACTAGTATTACACCCGTGCGATGCACGGGTGGATAATTTTAAGGTTTAATTTATAAAATATTTAATGTTATTTTAATATTGATAATATAATAAATAAGTGATTATACTAATTTAAACAAAAGTATAATAAGATAAATGTAAGAAATTGAAGAATTAAACATTATATAGAACATGCTTAGCAAAACTATTATTAATCAGAAATTTATAATTTACAAATTATGAATTACTTCCTTGTGCACAACATTCGTAGTTTTTTTTCTATGTTTATTTTCATCATCGCAAATCAAGATTTTTAAACATTTTCAGTTGGTCACCCTTGATATTGCAACATACAGTTGACCATGACTGAAAACAGGCTTTTTCAAGAAAAGTCCAACGTGGTATAGGAATTGTCCTTGACTTTTATTAATTGTCATTGCATACAACAAATTAACTGGAAATTGCCTTCGTTGAAACTTAAATGACAACCCAGGATCCGATGGTGTTACGGTCATTCGTGGGATGAGTACTAATTCACTTGCGTTACTTCTTTGGAGAATCGTTGCCTCCAAAACATGATCACCCAGTTTCGTAACTACCAATCTAGTTCCATTGCACAAATAAAGTGAATGATCAATATTTCTCAACAACATGATTGGAGTACTAACCTTCAATCGTAACTCATTCGCCAACCCAAAACACTTGATTGTGTTCAAAAACTCGATTGAATGGACATCTTGCAAAATGTCAACATTTGCATCAGATTTGCACGCACTATCTGAGCTCAAATATACCTTACATTCCCCTTCATTCAATGAAGTCATATACTCATTGATTAAATTGACTACATCAAGTGTTGGTGCCCTCCAAATAAACAGAACATTCAACATTCGTTCCAAATTATGGATAAGTGTTGGCCACAATTGATGCAATAGGGTCACCATCATCTAACAACAATAAATCCTTTGGGATGTCGATTTCAACGATGCCATCATTTGATCCTCCAACCGTCCCATCTCCAATGCTATTTATCCATTGAGAAAACTCTTTCAATTCAAACGAATCGGGCTCTGAGCTTAGATTTTGAAGCCTCATATTCTTTGTCAATCTCAGAACCTTACAATTTCTCCATAAGTGGGAAGAATTGATGGTTGCATATACTATGTTTGGCCTAGTACCTTTAGAAATTATAGGAAGAATTTGGCAAAAATCTCCACCAAGTATAACAGTTTTACCTCCGAATGGAATATCTCTGGGGCTGTTTGGACTAGGTTTCGTTGGGAATCTGAATCCTGGTATTCAGAATCTCGAGTATTGAGAATTCTGTGAATAGTAAGAATATTTGTTTGTTATATGATTCAGAATCCTTTACTTTTTACTGTAGATGTCAAATCATGTCTGAAAAGTGAATGATAATGTATTTTTATATTGTGTTTGATGTCAAATCATGTCTGGAAAGTGGATGATAATGTATTATTGTATTGTATTGTATTTAGTAATATTTAATTTTTTAAATATAATGATGATGTGATAAAATAATTGAGTGTGGGGTAAGGTGTAAGAAATTGTTTATTGTGGGTTGAAAATTTGAGTCGTAGAACAAACGAGGATTGGGATTTAGAATCTCAATCCTGATATTGGGAGTCCTAAACCAAACAAGCCCTCTAGCATTTGGATTCTTGAATCTCATAATATCTTTCAATATTTTGTCTAATTCTTCAAAATAATGTTTGTGCATCATCGGAGCTTCATCCCAAATTATCAGTTGTGCACGCACCATTAATTCCGCAAGGGGGGTCCCCTGGAAAATCCCACACGATGATTATTCATGGAGATTGAATGGAACTTTAAACATAGAATGACCGGTCCTTCCCATTGGAAGAAGAAGGGAAGCTATGCCGCTAGATGCCACATTTAATACAATCCTACCATTAGATTTTACTGCTGCAGAAAGAGTCCTCCAAACAAAAGTTTGCAGCTCTTATCCATAAACAAAGAATAAGCCCCCATTTGTTGAAGAAACAGATTTCATGACCTCGCCATACACATGTTTTTTTTTTGTTTGTTTTTATTGAGATTTTGAAATAAATTCGCGTGTTCTTCGATGAGGGCATCACGGTAATAGTCCAATTCCTCAAAAATAAATCTATTAAAAGAAATATTATAGTCGACCTCAGTTGGAATTGGCATTGGAGGAAAGTCCTTTAAGCTCTTCCCTATGCTCTGCAACAACTTGTCCACTTCCAATAAAATAAGGTTTTGAATTTCAGCATCGCTCATTTGCAAATTTGTACAAAATAAATTTAAAAATAATTGTACTTTCACTAATTTATATGAAAAAAATACATAAAATAACACGATCAAAAAACAATGGATATAATTGAAGTTTATTAATTAATACCTTTTGTTATTTCTCAACTTTTGTTGTTTGTATAAAATGTCATCTGATAAATATTTTCAACATTTTTCTCATACTTTTTTCGGTCGAGATATAGATTTGGACGCATGCAATGTCATGAATAAGGACCCAACAAAATGTGCAGATCCCCAATAACATGCTTATTCGATGCCATCAATATATACACTATCATCATCAAGTAGCCCAACTGAGTAGCACGCATCACGATATGTATCGTGTTGCTTTCCGTTCACTTTTTTCAAGTCATCGTGACATTGTTCTCCTCGAACAACATTGAGGAGGCACCTAGCATAATAGTTATCATATTTTTCTAAATATCATCAGCATATTCCTTCGAAAAAATGTATATGAATGATTTTTATTATAAAAATATTTAATTTCAATTAATATTTACTTTATTCAAACATTAATAAATATTTTTAATTAAAATATTTGATTGATATCTAGATATTTTTTGAAATTTGATAATTTTAATTGATTTGCGTATATAGTTTAATATATATTGTGGACTATATACAATAAGAAATTTTCATATTTGGTGTTTATTCATACCAATTAAATCAATTATTAATTTACTATATTGTTGTAAATTATTTCTGATAATAAGGTTGATTGTAATGGTTATTTATATAGAAAATTACTTTTCAAAAATTGAGCTTGATATTTATCAAAAATAATAATTCTTGACAATTGAAGTTTGTAGTATAGGAAATTTATAAACAATATAATTATTGATTAAATTTTTTTGAAACCAATCACAAAATGCTACTAACATCCAACAAACATTTATTAAGTGACAAATGATAATAAGCAAAATACGAATAATAACGATGATGTTTAAAAATAATGTCTAATTTTTTGCTTGCTCGATCACTTTCTTCAACTTCTTTAAAGATGAGTTAGTGGAAAATGCTTCATCAAGACTACGTTTGGTCGGGTTCGCATCATCAGCATCAATGGAGCAATATGAATCATCCTTCACATTAGTCTTCTCGGGAGAACATGCTTTATCATCATCCAAACTTACAAGTTCTAAGAGTAATTAATTGAACTTGGTATAATTAATGTAACTATGTATATTAATAATAAAAAAAAAAGTTTATTGAACTTGTTTGAGTACTAAAATAGATATTACCTTATCACAAACTGATTTACTTAGACGCGTCTTCGAAATCTAATCAGAATCCTGTAAAATAAATATTATTTGTTAAATATGAATATCAACTTATAAATGAGTTAAAATGCAATTGATTAGAACTTCAATCATGCCTGACTGTCACTGTCGATGAAAGTTTTTTCGAATCTCGCAATCAACTCTAAATCGAGAGAAAGCTTGGTTACGATAAAAGTAGGTTTCCATGATTTACTTGCATATATCTTGCACTGCACTTTGAATAGAACTTTTTTATCAACTAAATCACAAATGTTGCTAGGGACAACAATAGGATTGACATCCTACAAATATGAGAAATTATTCATCAATATATATAAAAGTTTTAAAACATTTAGAAAATTAACTAATGTCAAGTAATCAAAGTGTATACCTTTTCTTTCTTCTTATCATCTACCTTCTTACCAATCAAATCACAACCATCCTTATTGCAACAAAGAAAGTTAGTGTTTCCAGTATTGTCCATCACCAGCAAATCCAACTTACATCTATAAAAAATAGTAAAATTAAAAAATATACCATAGTCTAATTTTACATTTGTATGTTAGGATATACGAATAATACCTATATGTTCCATCACCTACTAGATTATTTTTGCAATTGTAATATTTGAACTTGTCATCCTCTTTCTTCAGGGCATGAAGACATTTGGTGCATGCGTAGTACCAACAGTTAGACTCATTCTCAACTTCAACAATCAAACATCTTGTCCAATAAGACCCATTCTATTAAACAAAAAAATATGGGAGTGTCAAGACAATTTGTTTAGTTATAACAATTCTTAAATAAATAAAAACTCTAATTTACATCAAGATGTTTTGATAATAAAATATTTTATGTCACGTGTTTATTACCTCATTAGTGTCCAATAGCTGTTGAATCACTAGTGCAGAAATTGCATTTTAGAACAAACAAAAAAGTCAATCCAGAAGGGTATTTTTAAAACTGTTCTGGACAACACTTTTTAGAACGGTATGTTGAAATACCGTTCTGGAATGACGATATTCCAGAACAGTTTTACAATACTGTTCTGGAAAGTATACTTCCAAAACGGTAATTGCAAAACCTTTTTGGAATGGGCGTCAATCTAGAACGGTATTTTAATACCGTTCTGGAAAGTATACTTTTCAGAACGGTACGAATATTCCAGAACGGTTTCATAATAACTATTCTGGAAAGTTTGTCTACAAAATCAAATTACAATCCAGAACGGTATTGTTATTACGGTTCTGGAATGTTCATCAATCCAAAACGGTATTAAAAAATCGTTCTTGAATGTCTTTCTAAAAAAAATAAAATTCTAGAACGATTTTGTTTAATAAACCGATCAGGAAATTCTTTACCAGTTTGAAATATTTTCACAATTTCAGCACGGGTAAATAGAGCGGGTAAATGAAATATTTCACACTTTTTCGTAACCAAAACCCGAAACACGCCAGTCCCAATACTCTCACTCTCTATCTCTCCAAATCAGCCTTTTTTATACCTATTTTTAATTAAAGTGTAGTAAAGTGATATTTTTAACTCAAGTTGTTCAAGTATCACAAAACATTGTTAAAGTATTACAAAAGATTGTTAAAGTATCACAAGTTTTTTATACATATTCTTACAATAAAACATAGTTAAGTAACATTTTTAACTCAAGTTATTTGAGTATCACAAAACATTGTTAAAGTATCACAAAAGATTGTTAAAGTATTGCAAAAGATTGTTAAAATATCACAAGTTTTTTATACTTATTTTTAATTAAAGTATAGTTAAGTAATATTTTTAACTCAAGTTGTTTAAGTATCACAAA
>BMAC01000444.1:453471-480244 GCA_014905375.1 Phtheirospermum japonicum | reverse complement strand
CCTGTTGAGCGAGCTATGAATTCCTCCGCGAACTTGCCAAGTACAGGTTTCATCTGTATTAAGGTATTTTGTAAGTATTCAGTATTTGTGAAATTAATTAAGGATGAGAATTCAATGGGTTTACCTGCTTAAGCAATTGCTCGTTGAGGAGAGTTTCAACGTCGGCGGTCGTATCCAGTTTTGCTAGCACCTTACTAAAATTCGCAGTGCTAGCAGAGGCTGTCGGCAGTCCTTTTTGAATACGACGCTTTTTTGCTTTCGGAGGGCTGGGGCTTGGACTTCGAGCCTTCGGACCTCGCGCTTTTGGGCTGTTGGGGGCTTCTGACAGAGGTCGCTTCCCCTTCTTATTTCGAAGGACCAGCTGTACCTCCTCTTCGTCGTCGACCGATTCAGGTGTTGGTCGAGGGGCCTTATCGGTATTTCTGGTGGTAGGGACAGTGCGAGCTGGGGAAGAGGTAGCTTGCTTTTTCTTTTCTTCGGGGAGAGCAGCTGCGCAGGAATTGATGAAGGAAACTGAAAAATAGAGAGATTATGTTATAATTTCATTTTAATACACATGGATGGATATAATTGCAAAACCTACAATACCCATCGAATGCAGAGTTAGAAATGGCAAGGTCCGGCTCCACCGGACGAGAGTCGATGCCCGCGTAATGGAACATGGCCGAGCGGTTGGTGATGAGAGCCAGATCGAAGGGATGTCGGCTCCATTCCACGAGCTGGTCAAAGTATTTCTGGTGTAACAGGGGGCTTTCTTTGGAGGTTATTGGTTTGATTTGGGGAGGAGTACGGTCTTTCAGCTCGGTTATAAAAGGCCAAGCTTCAGTATTATGAATGAAGAAAAAGTTTCTCTTCCATTCGTGGACTTTATTAGGGGGACTAGTAAGGAATTTAGGTCGCCCTAAGCGATAGGAGAGATAAAAGGAGTTTTGTTGGTACTTTACTTGGAAACAAAAAGTAAAGAAACCAGGGTCGGCACGGGCATTGTAATATTTACAGAGCAAGAGGTATCCGGCCAGGTACTTCATAGAATTGGGAGTTAGTTGAAGAAGTGATATATTATACATGTTAGAGATCTCAACMTAGAATTGGTGAGCGGGGAACCTAAATCCTGCTACCAATAGTGAATYAAATAAAGTAATATGATTAGGAGGAGGTCGCATGGGGTCGGCATGCGGGCTGTCAGGTAAAATCATTTTGGCAGTGGGAGGAAGGTTGAGGATACGTTTAAAATGCTCCAGCTTTTTAGGGTCGGGAAGTAGCCAATAGTTATGTTTGATTTCTTTGGTTGTTAGGGATGATGAGGGTAGGTCGTCGAAAGAAAGGGATTCCTCTACAGTTACAGGATTCTCTCGAAAGTGTGCGGAGGATGTGGAATTCCTCGGTTCATGAAGGGGAATGCCTTCTGGGATAAGGGGAACCTCAAGAGTAAGAAGGGGGAGGTCGCCAGAAGGATTATTGGCTACGGTTTGGGCTTGAAGTTCTTCCCATGAGACATCACCCTCTGGCTCGTCGCGTAGGCCAGAGGAAGGTAATGCTAAGGGTTTTGGCCTTTGTTCGATAATGAAGGGATTTTCAACGAGATCGGAATCAGGAGAAAGAGATTGGGTTAAGGGGTTATTGTCGGATGTGGCTAATGATTATTTCATGACAGATATATCCAGGGGGAGGGATAACACAGTAAATACGAGCTTATAGATCGCTGGTAAGCGGCGAATTAACGGTGGATTCCTGAGTAATGGCGATGTGGCGAGCTTTTTTGCAGAGCGACAATGGTGAAAATTTTAATTGAGATAGTGTAAAAATGGTGAATTGGGGAGGCGAAAAGGTTTTGTATGGGGAGACGGAAAGCTGATGTGACAGATAGGAGCGGGATTAATTAGGGTTTGCAAAGGGAATGTTTTGGGCCATTAATTCTTGGGCCCACTGAACTTATTATATGCCGAGATTTTAAGATGGTGACGCGTGGCAGGCCGCATTTAATGAAGCGTCAGTGAGATGAGACAGAAAGAAGGAAGGCGTGTTTTGACTTTATGGTTTTGTTATGATTATGGTCTTGCATTTTTGAGGTCGGCTGGTACAGTGGTTTCCAGGTCGCTTTATAAAAAAGAATGTTGAGCTCGTAATGATTCATCTCGTGTACCACCTAAGTTGATGTACTTGGGGACTTATGATTATTTTTAAGAAGAGAGCTCGATACCTCTCAGGTCGCGTGAACGTGTTGCGACCTGTTATAGCTCGGTCTGTTGAAATCGGGTGATTCTAATGCGAGCTTTAGTAAGATATATTGATGTTTTGTTTATGTGTTTTTTAATACTTTTGAAATTCTGTGTTTACATGTCCTACCTGATTTCATACCTTAATCAGCTAGAACATGGGGGACTAGCTGATACGGACTAAAATAATCATACGTGAAATTATGTGATGAATGTGGTTATTTATGGAAAGCGACCTCATTTCCTAGGGAGGGTGTGCCCCTGGGAGGTGGGCGAGCTGTGATGATTTGAGTGGGCTGTTTGTGAAGAGTAGCGACCTGTAGTATGGGGATGACTTTTCATATAGGGTCGCGATCTCTTGTAATTTGGGCTGAGTCCTTGAGCCCGTTTGTGGATTTGATATACGTGAATTATTATGGGCCTGGTGGGCTGTATGCCCCGGCTTAATTAGGATACCTATGGAGAAGTTTGTTGTTTATGGGAACTTGCCATGTATGAGGAGTCCCAATTGAGAGTCGATTGTGGAATCCTAGTGTGAATGGAATTCTTATTATGAAAGGTAACCCTAGATATTGGAGATCCTCTCCTATCCCTATAAAAGGAGCCTTCGGCTTCTCTTTTGAGGTTAATGCTTATTTACGCATTTATTATCTGTGTGCACTGATATTATTTGAGAGGGAGAAGAAGTGTGATTTTCGCTTATTAACTTAAGCGTCGGAGGGCCTTAACGGGCTCGAAATCCRGCCCGTTCGAGGCGTTGTTTTGCAGGATTGGCGAGGTCGCTTGGAAGATAATTGAAGGCTTTGAAACTCGCTGTGACGTATTCAAGATCCGTATCAGGTCGCTGGTCTCTTTGAGGCCAGTACCCCCTATATTTGGTAGCCCAACTTTTTGGACTTATCACTTACATTCTATTTTAGGAAGTGCTTATGATGTTAAATGACAGTGTCCATATAGTGACGTGTTCTTTGTCAATGAGAAGTATGAAAGACATGTTAAAAGTGATAAATATTTTTTTGGTTGCACTGAATGTATGAAAAATTGCATAAACCTTTTCTCGCTTATTTCATTCATACTGACTAGTGTTTGGCTAGGTTATTGCTTCATGGATGCCAGAATGTTCATTCAATCTCTGATTATCATCCCTTGGTGTTGTTAAGATGCTAGATCGATTTCTTTTTATTTATTATTTACTTATTGTCATCAGGTGTCTGGCTCTTGGAACAAAAAGGATGGCTCGTTTAAATGCTATAGTTAGGTCATTGCCATCAGTAAGAACCTTAGGCTGCACGACATCAGTTTTCGTGAGGAGCACAACCCAAAAGATGCTGAAGCAGATGATCATTGCGGTGAGTCATTTGAATTATTTGTCCATAAAGACTTGTTCAATACATAATTTAATTAGTTTGCTGATATGGTACTAGAAGTGGAGTGGAAAGCGGGTCGTATTTCAGAAAATCAAAAGCATGATGCAGGTAATTAGTCCATTAATTATTAGTATGTTAATTAATTCTAATATAAAAATTAATTAGTTACCTGAATAAATAACAATATCTATTTTCTTTATTTTACAACTGGGCAAAGCATCAGTAATGCCAGTCAAGCATACACTTGAGCTCGTACTTGATACACTACAGAGGTAATTGATAATATTATTAATCTTGAATCAACAATTAATTAGTAAGTACTGAATTTTTGGTTGTTGTTCATGTTTCTTCATTTTTTTTGGAACTTAAGAAACCGAAATTAATATTTCAGTCGCATCGAGATTATAAACCCTAAATTGAACCCATTAAATTCTGTTATAATCAATTTTACTTTTCTATTTTTTTGGTTAATCAATTTCCCTTAAAAATATTAAAAACAAATATATAAATTTATTCATGTATCTTTATGTAGTTTGATGCAGATTCTTTCTTAAAAATTAGTTATGTATACATACATAAATTATAATTTGATTTTGTGTTTGGATTGGCTGACCGAAATAAAAACCCAGAACCGTATCAAAACATGATAATGAAAAACATAATTTGAGGTTCAAATTTCGGTTGGTTAACTTAATTTGGGTCCTCTTGGTTTATAAATTTTGTTATATTTAGTATGAAACCGAAACCATGTAACTAGTGTCTTGAATATTTTACTAAGCTCTTTATGAATCATAACCATAATTGTTTGTTTGTTTGTTTTATCTAGTTGCTAATTCCAACTCACTCTTATTTTCAGAGCAATAATATTTTACTGTGCAAACAAGAACTCGTGGGAACCTCAGCTCATCGCATTAACCAAACCTAATTATCCTCTACAATGGTAACCACTTTACCTCTAATCTGCTTTCAAAACCACGGTTAAGTAAATAAATTTTAACTAATTAACTCGTGCATTGATTTTTTAATTTGGTGCTAAAACCGATGCGGTCAAAGTCGAAAAGAAAGGACGAGTCATCGGACAAAAATCTCTCAATGACATATCAAACTCGAGAAAGCTCCCAACGAACGTCATTTCAATCGAGAAAGACCCTGTTGCTTTTTAATCTGTTCTTTTTGGTATAACGTTATGAATAGTCACTTCAACTAAGTTTAGCTTTCTTGTCTAACCATTTTAATTTTTCCTTGTACGTACAGGATAGTCTAGAGTTATCTTGCATTTTTCAAATCATATATTGTTTCTTGTGCACTGTAGAACAGAAATTACTTGTTTAATGTAATAACCCTTTATTAAAAATTAAGTGTTGTGGCTATTTTTTTAATTATTATTATTATTTTTGTAAATGTCGTGCATAATAGATAATGCTTGTGAAGAATCGGTTATGTAGAAAAGATGTTCTGGAAAGTTGTACTTTCGAGAACGATTTTTTTAAAAACCGATTTAGAAAGTTATACCTTCCAGAACGGTATTTTATAAATAACGTTCTGGAAAAAATAACTTTCCAGAACTGTATTTATTAAATAACGATATGGAAAGTGTAACTTTCCATAATGGTTTTTTGAAAAACCGATCTGAAAAGTGGCGGATCAACATGGGATGGTACCGTTCTAGAATAGAGAAATTATTTTCTAAAACGCCTTTTTTTACCCTTCTAAAAAGTCTATAAATCCAGAAGGGTAAAAAAAGGTGTTCTGCAAAGTACAAACTTTCTAGAATTATGTCACTATAGAAGGCACAGAAAGACGTTTTGGATAGGCAGAATTACCCTTCTGAATATGCAGTTTCTGCACTAGTGAACTATTTTTGGAACCACGAATCCGATCATGAGATCATTTGCAATCGAGCATTGTGATCTTTCGGAATATTGTACTGATAGTGCTTGATTCAACATTTTTCTTGGACAAACTACAAAAATATTCAAAATTATTATTCTCTATAATTTTTTTAATGAAATATAAACATTTCTATAGAAATAGATTGCTATATTTCAGTACCTTTCTATATATTTTTGTATCTGAGGGTCGTTTTCATTGACAATTACTAGAGTTATATTGTAAATATTTTGGCATTGCTTATCCCCTGTTATTTGAAAAAAAAAATTATAATCATTGCAATAAGAAATTATATACATGTTATATTTCAATTATTTCAAACCTTTATATTCCTTCACTCGAGCAAACTGTACAACAACAATAAGTGGAGAAGTAGAATCAACTGGAATTTGTGGAGAAACTTCATTAGTATATTCATCCCAAAGCGTACATGAAAGACGTAATCCCCTAATAAAAAGAAAATTTGTTTTGACATACTATCAATATATGTAAATTTAGTAAGATTGCAGACTAATAAATATGATTCTATAGTATTTTTCAACACATATTTTGGAGTAAATCATTCATAATTAAAATTTAATTAAAAATATAGTTTGTTCAAAAAAATTAACTCTAAATCTTTGAGTGTAATATCCATGATGCGTTCTCCATCCGTAAGAGTGCGAATTGGTTGGACAACAACAACTCTACCAATAATAATTATTTGAATCATCATGGACAATATGACACTGTAGGATGAAAGACACACTTACCTAAATTATTGTGATCCATTGAATTTATGCAAGATCGACCTACACAACAGAATACACAAAGTGATGGAAAATATAATGATTCGAAGTCTGAATTCTCTACAGAACATATTGCAAGCCTATCCAGTTATATGAAAAATAGGTCGTAACTTCACAATAGAGAAACTCACATCCCTCTTAAAAATGACTCAATCGAGCATATATGGGAGAAATTCGGCGATGGTAACTGATTGTGTAATTTCATCCGGTTAAAGCATTAATTGTTTTTTCAATTTTGTATTTCGATTGTTGTAATTATATTCTTGATCTATTTAATTCCATTTTTCATATTTTCTACTTTTTATTAGCTTGCATCTTTCTCGAATTTAGTTTTATTTTATTTTATTTATTAGAATTAATTGTATAAAAATAAAAACAAAATAATTATATAGTATTTTGGTTAGGTGGGGCCTAAAACTTGTGTGAAGGTATATGTACATTTGTGTGATGGTATATGTATTTTTTGTGTGATGGTACAAGAATGTTCCGTGCGATAATATGTGGATGTTTTTGTGCGCCTAAAAATTGTGTGATGGTATATGCATGTTACGCGCGATAGTATATAGATATTTTGAGTATTGATATATGAAAGTTTTGTGCGTTTAAAAGTATGGTACACCTAGTCTCTTTTGTGATGGTATACATATTATGTGCGATGGTATATGAAAGTTTTATGCGATGATATATGTTATGTGCGATGATGAATTTTTTATGTTAACAATAATTATATTCATGACATATAACATACATATATAAAACATATATATACAATCCAACGAACCATGCTAGATGCACCCGAGTACATTACATGGATAAACATGAAAAATGGATGGATTGAAATGAATATTAAGTATATGAAGGAGAAATTAATTAATTAAATATTTAAGAAGTTGGTTTATCGATCATCATCGGTTGCTGATATTAATCCTCTCGGGGCTCGTTTGGTTTGGGTGACGGTATTGGACAATTTTATCAAAAGTTTTAGGATAACACTATTCGTACTAAATTATCTAATGTTTGTTTTATATGATTGATTAATCGGTGAGATTAGGATAAGGGCTCTAATTTTATGTTTGTTGTCCTGGATTACAGGGGTTTAATAATCAAAAGACAAATTTACCCCTGAAAAACTTAAAAAAAATTGTGGGACTTTTTTTTTTGAACAAAAAACAAATTGAAAATCACATTACAACAAATTTTAGTATTCCTGAAGTTCATCTAAAACAAAATAAAATTTCTTTTCCTGCATCATAAAAAGTTTGGCCACATATTGAAATAACAGTGCACAACTGAACGGTTTGCTAATAAGTCTCAAATCAGGCGCATATGTCAATAATTCAATGTAAATATAATCCCACAAACTATAAATTCATGGAACTAAGGCGATAATATCCTTCGTTTCTTGTTTTTCTCACCCGATTCCCTCTTTCTAATCAAGAGTCCCTTTGAATTATCCTTAAATGTGGGTGAGTCGAAAACCACTCTAAGCTCAGTCCGCTCGGCTGCTAGCACTAGAAGCAGGTTTTTTCCCTTTGTACATCTGTCTCCCAATGTTGAATGGGATATATCTGTACTTGATCATATGCATTATTTGACATTTCATTGTTAGTGCAAAAGGAACAAGCTAGTAGCACAATAGTATAGTCCAAAACACGGGGACATCGAACATGGAAAAGAAGGTCATCACAAATGCTACACAGAAAGCCTTTGTGATTGCATACCAGAATTTGAACTCAGGAAGGCGGCGGATGAATGGTTTAAATTCATCAGAGCCCTTCGTAGGCAGCATAGGACCATCAGAGGGTTCCATCTCCGGGTCACGCAGCGACGACATGCATGATCGGATGACACTAAACCTCTCCATCTTCTTCAAAAATCGATGGCGGCCAACAGCTGGGCTCAAGTCATTCCAATAACCTCCCATAAATTCTCAATCAATATTTTCCCCTTTTCGAACTCCATTTTCCTCAAAACCCCGCAAATCAGAGCTGTGTAAGTAAGCGCATTATAACACACTCCCCACTCGGACATTTCATCAAACACCCTGTGTGCAGCATTCACATCACCAATCCTGCAATACCCATCAATCAAAGTAGTATACGATACAACATTAGGACGGTGTCCTTTATGTATCATGTGATACAACATCAAATGGGCTATATCCAACCTCCCCAATTTACAAACCCCACCGACCAAACGATTTTAATTCACCAACGAAGGCACAAACTTAGGCTTCTCACCGATCAACGAATTTATCAATCGACACGTGGAAAATGGGTCGAGTCCGTTGAACAAGCGTGTGATTAGGACGTTGCAAGTGCGCTCGTCGGGGGCACAATTGGATGAGATGAAGTTGAGAAATCGACGGTGGGCTTCGGGGAAACGGTTGGAATTGCAGAGGGCGTGGATAATGCTACTGACGTTGAGGGAGTCGGGGCGATATTCGAGACGGCGAATGCGGTGGAGGAGGCAGAGGTCGGCGTCGGCGTCGCGGTCGACGGTGTATGGATTGTGGACGCGCCTCGTCCAATGTGGATGCGCCACCACCACCGTATCGGCCTCCGCCGCCACCATTTCCTCTGCTTGCGCCGTTGTACCCGCCTCCGCCTCCATAAGATTGGCCGCCTCCGCCATCTCCACCGCCGCGTCCTCCCTGCACGGACCCGCCATCTTGACCAGTCACGTTTGCCGCCTTGGCACGGCCGTGTCCCGGCATTCCACGACGAATTCAACCGACTCTCCTTCCCCAAGGCTGCAAAAGCCGTCGTTTTTGATGGCGGATTGATGTACGAACAGATCATCGCTCCCATCATCTGGAGTGATGAACCCAAGTCATTGAACCACTTGGCAGTCCCCTTTTTCACATCACTCTCCGCTACTTTCCACTCACTCTTCTTTGGTCATGACTTTTGGGGGGCATAATGATCATTTCACCTGCAGGATTAAGAGAGTGATAAATAATCACGGGGTATGAGGCGGGATGGAGTTATCCCTAGTTTGTAGGATTATATACGGGTTTGGATTTTTACTGCGAGCCATAATCAAAGAAATCAAACACTGAATTACGTGCGCAATCTCATCCTCTCACCAAACCAAACGAGCCCTCAATTTATTTGTATCGAGTCTTTCCAAGTATGGTGGGGCCCCTTAGTAAACCCTAGGGGAATTTGTCCGTTGAATTTGAGTGAAGCTGTAACATCTTCGCCAACACAACACACTCCCACTCTCTCTCTCACAAACCCTTCATTCCTGCAACAATGGCGGCTTCAAATTTCCTCTCTCATCAAACCCCCAAAACCCTCCCTTCAAAATTCCAAAATCTCTTTCCGAAACCTTTCTCCACAAACCACATTTTACCCTTCACAATCAAACCCATTTCAAAAACCCTAACATCTCTGCGAGCCCGTTTCCCGAAAGTTGTGCTATCCACATCGGAACCCAAAACCCAGAAATTCGAGCACTGTTTCTCGAAATCCGATGATGGGTTCTTGTACTGCGAGGGGGTTAAGGTCGAAGAAATCATGGAGGTTGTTGAGAAAAGGCCGTTTTATTTGTACAGCAAGCCCCAGATTACGAGGAACGTTGAGGCGTATAAGGATGCGCTGGAGGGTTTGAATTCGATTATTGGTTACGCGATTAAGGCGAATAATAATCTCAAGATCTTAGAGCATTTGCAGGGGTTGGGGTGTGGGGCTGTTCTGGTTAGTGGGAATGAGCTTAAGTTGGCTTTGCGTGCTGGGTTTAATCCTACCAGGTATTTGATCGATAAATTTATGTTGGGCTTTGGAGTTTTTTTTTTGTTTATTTGGTTAATCTAATATTGGAGAAAAAGATTAATGACTTGGAGAGAGATGATGGCAGTTTGTTTGACATGATGCAACAGTGATTGCAATTGATCCTGTTTTTTGTTTTCTTGTGAAAGTTAATTTGTTAATGCTTATGAAATTAATTCGTTGAATGTATTTTTCTCTTTGATTACACTATTTTGTCTAGTTTCTATAATTTTTTTTTTAATGAAAAACATAAAGTTAATGAAAGTGGAAGCTCTTCAAAGGCAATGTCATAATGTTTTTGAGGTTTTGCTTACGAAACCTATGAACTTTGCACATCTTAGGCAAACTGCCTAGGAAATAAATAATTTCACTCTGCATACAAAACATGCAGTGCAACTTTTGAAGCTGGATTAATCTTATGTTTTTCATTTCCACAATACCTGACATTTGCAGGTGTGTTTTTAATGGGAATGGTAAAATTGTGGAGGATCTAGTCTTGGCTGCCCAAGAAGGTGTTTTTGTGAACATTGACAGTGAATTTGATTTGGAAAACATTGTGGCTGCTGCAAGAATTGCTGGGAAGAAGGTTAATGTGTTGTTGCGTATCAATCCCGATGTTGATCCTCAGGTATCGAGATTCATTGCATGATGATATCTTGTACTAATGTTTAATTCCGAGGTTTCGAGATTCTTTTAGATTATCAAATAATAATACTGCTATTGTATGTTTTACTTGTTAGGTGCATCCTTATGTTGCTACTGGAAATAAGAACTCAAAATTTGGTATTAGAAATGAGAAGCTTCAATGGTTTTTAGATGCTGTGAAAGCACACCCTAAAGAATTGAAACTTGTTGGGGCCCACTGTCATCTTGGTTCTACTATCACTAAGGTACTTACCTGATGTTACCCTTCTTTGGTTCAATTTTTGTGTGATCTCTATTTTCCTTGAATATCGATTTCAAAATTTTAAGGTCATGTATGGATTTGTTTGCGTTCTGACCAATTTCTAGTGTTGAGAATGAATTTTGAGAAGTTATCGGGGCTTCTTGTGAAAAATGATATGTTTGGTAAGTTGTCTGAATTTCCTATTTCCATGAAAAATGTGAAAAATGAAAATGACTCAAAACCTCACTAAACAAACATAATTTCATTTTCCGGAATAATTTGAAAAATGGAAAAAGTGGAATGAAAACTATTACATACATGATCTTAGAGTCTTTGTTGGTTCACACTCTACACAATCCACGTAAGTTTTTTACATCATAATATCTGTGCATGTCTCCTCATTTTTCACACCTAACAACTGAGTTTTCTTTTCTTATGATTTTTTTGTATATTAGATAGATTATTGTTATGTGCTGGTTAATTTTCTCCAGGTAGACATTTTCAGAGATGCAGCTGTATTGATGGTGAATTACATAGATGAGATTCGATCCCAAGGTTTTGAAATAGATTATTTGAATATTGGAGGTGGCCTTGGGATTGATTATTATCATACTGGGGCTGTTCTTCCAACTCCTAGAGATTTGATAGACACTGTAAGTAATTTTTGACTTCATTTATCATTTTAAACTACTTTTTTCAAACCGGTATGTCATTCTACTTATGCGAAAAATGAGGTAACTTAGGGAGCAATTGGATATGTTTTCATTTTGGAAATGAGACAAAAAAAAAAAAAACTTGTTCGAGGAGAATAATATTTTTAAGAGTGAATGGATATGAGATGAAAATGTAATGATTAAAGTATATTTGATATAAAAAATAGTAAAATAATAATTGGTAGTTAGAGTTATGTGAGTGGGAAATTGTAAAATTTATGGAAAAACGTATAATAATGATTGATGATTGAATAATTTATTTTAAAAAATAGATTAAAGTGATTGGTGAGAGAAAAAAATTGAAAGTGAGTTAAAAAATATAAGTTATGAAATATTTGGAAAAAAAACATCACTCAAATTGAAAAAAAACTCAAGATGAAATGGTATCCAAGTGCTCCCTTAGTTACTAGTCTTTTTTTTTTTTTTTTTGCTTCATCCAGTAACATTTTTGATTTGATACTTAAAAAAGTATCCTTGAGATTTAGCCTAATTACAAAAAGCTCCCCTTATATGTCAAGGTGGTAATTGTAATTTTAAAAGACAATTGGTGTTTTTTTCTGAGGAATTAGACAAAACAGCAGGGGTTAACTTTGCCAAAAAAAAATAAATAAAAAAATAAAAATGGAAACATTGGAAGTAGTGATATCTTTTTGGTATAACGATTATGTGTGTGTTTATTTAAATAGGTCAAAACAGGATATGCTAAAATGTCATTAAGCTCATTGCGTGCTTGTTTTGTTTAGGTTCGTGAATTGGTTCTTTCACGAAATCTCAATCTCATAATTGAACCTGGAAGATCACTCATTGCCAACACTTGCTGCTTTGTCAACCATGTGACTGGAGTAAAAACTAATGGGACCAAAAATTTCATTGTGATTGATGGCAGCATGTCAGAGCTTATTCGTCCAAGTTTATATGGAGCTTACCAGGTAAAACTTCACCTTTGCAATTCAGTTGAGGCTATATATTGTAGATACTTATATATCTTTTTATTTTTTATTCTTCATTTGCCAACCATGGTTAAAGTTTCTTTCAAGTTATAACTTTGTTTGATCTTTGATTTGGGTAAACAAGTAATCAAATTTGTTTTCTTTCAAGTTCCGTAGACCGCGTTGATAACATATCAATAACCATATTTTTAAGTAAACAAGTAAGGGATAATTACCAAAAAGAATAAATAAAAAAAATACACTTGTGATTTGACCTAATTAAAATAAATTATCTTGATTTTTTTTGTTTTCTTAACAAATATCCCCTATTGAGGATGTAGTTTGTAAAATATAAAACAAGGGTTCTTTGGAAAATTGAAATATAATTGTTTTTGTCAAAAGTGATTAATCTAGACCTCAATGGTACTTTTGTGAATTACCCAACAAGTAATTTGGCCTTATTTTCCAAGTTAACCGGATTTTTGCTATTTTCGTGCTTGAGTCATTTTCTTTTCTGATAAATGGCTCATATGGTTCATTGCTTGACTTTATTTTGCAGCACATAGAGCTCGTTTCACCTTCACATTCGGATGCTGAGATTTCCACTTTTGATGTGGTGGGTCCCGTTTGTGAGTCTGCCGATTTCTTAGGGAAGGATAGGGAACTACCCACGCCATCTAAGGTAATTTGCTAGCCCGTCGTCTGTGATAGTCAATCTTTTTAATTTTAGATTTTTTTGTTTATTAATGATTTAATTAATCTGTGGGTTTCTAGGGTGATGGATTGGTAGTTCATGATGCGGGTGCTTACTGTATGAGTATGGCTTCGACATACAATCTCAAGATGCGCCCACCGGAATACTGGGTTTGTTATCTTATTCTACACGTTCTTAAACTTTTTTTTTTTCCAGTTTATTGCCTCCGATTATTATTATTATTATTATTATTATTATTATTATTATTATTATTATTATTATTATTATTATTATTATTATTATTTTAAATTGTAGAAACTGAGTTATCTTTCAATATTACAAATATTCCTTTGGTGGTTGTTTCCATTTTACAAATTGCACTTGTTGAGTTGGGTATTCTAAAATAAAAGGCAAATGTCAAGGGGTATTATGTGCAATTTTGAAATGTAACGAGATTGTATTGTAATCGAGATCATCTTGTGTAATTTACCGTATTTTTTTAATTGGAATGAGTCGCTGTAACATAGCTCATTTTTCAGGTTGAAGATGACGGATCGGTATCCAAAATCCGGCACGGGGAGACATTCCAAGATCATTTGAGATTTTTTGAGGGTCTTTGATTTGTATTGTTGTAGCTCTCATTCATCATCACCAGAACTGATTAGGTAAGAATTGGACGCCGATCATATTTATCGGCCTTCCCCCTTTTTGTCATTTTTGTATCTTGAATGTTTTGTCATGTCCCAATATTCTACTGCCAGAAAAAGTGATGATATATTTTGTGTATTGCTGCAGTTACAATTCATATCAATCTCTGCATGCCCCTTTCCTTTTTATAAACAAAAAAAGAATAATGATAAATTGTAGTGTTGTTGAATATGAAATGAAGATTGATGAAAATTGACATGATATGGAAATTGTAGAATTTGTGAGAACAATTTGAAAAATAAAGTAGATTCGACCATTGCATGTCTTATAGCCAGCCATTAACTGGTTTTGAAACAAACTCCCTAAAAGCACTCTACTGTCCAGTCCAGTCCAGTCTTACCTCAGACTGGGATAAGGGATCTCCATTATTGCTTGTCAGACAGTCCATAAATGCAATTCAACCATTAGTCTCCCAAGAATAAAAGCAGATTGATATTTGCAAATACAGTGTTGAACAACAGACTTTATAGGTAACATTACAAAGGCTAGTAGGTCCCTTTTCCCCACGATACAATTTTTGCAATTGTGCTGCAATGGAATATCCTCTTCCTTGAGTAAAAACCCCCTTTTCATATTTTTTTTTTAATTTTATCTAACCGGGCATACATATAAAGAGCAATATTTGTTCACGTGTGTGCGATTATTCCAATTGCTGCGTCTAAAATTCCAAGACTAGATTGGCACTACGACAACCAAACGCATATTGGCGCAATGGAACAAGAATGTAGAATGCTATTCCCTCGACACTTCCACTTTTTGCTTT
Source organism: Phtheirospermum japonicum (assembly GCA_014905375.1). Classification (NCBI taxonomy): domain Eukaryota; kingdom Viridiplantae; phylum Streptophyta; class Magnoliopsida; order Lamiales; family Orobanchaceae; genus Phtheirospermum; species Phtheirospermum japonicum. The sequence goes on along the minus strand of BMAC01000444.1, from coordinate 465,517 downwards.
TCTTTCTATTTTCATGTCAATAACATCTGGCTGACTAGATGCCTCAAACTCTTTGAAAGGATGGCTAGAAATCATCCCGTTGAATTTTCTTACAATTGAGCTTATTTAAAAGATATTATGAAAAGCTCTGACGCAGTGATAAGATGTTATATGTTTTCTTTAAATAAGCTTACATGATGTTGCCATGTCCAATTGATGTTGGATTGTGAATTATGCGCAGTATCATATCTACATTCTTCATGCCCCATAATATCTTTTATGCCATGTGATGCTCTGAGCTCCTAACATATAATAAAAAACAACAACAATAATAATTATATTTAACACTTTAATAGAGCTTATGAATTCTTAATTAGATTTCTGAAGTGCTTAATTTTGGAGAATTGAGGGTATCCGTGTTTTATTGCATAAACTCAAGTTCCCAAATATTGTAAGCTTAAACTAAAGGGCACAAATTCAAATCTTGAAAGATAGTTCAAATTAGTAGACTAATTCTTAATTTCTCATTGGATCTTTCTGGAACAAAAATAATATCTAAAACCCGTGCTCGAATTTTGAGTATTCTTCTATCTCACTTGCCATTGATCGATATTCAAAATCTAAAGTGACACCCATGAAACAAACAAACATAAAAAAAAAAAAAACCAAAACAAAAACAACAACAACAACATTCAGTTCAGCGCTTCTGGATAAATTCGAAACCATGTACATGTTTGTTATATATACACACACGCACTAGCATGGCTACACGTCTAGGAAATTATTCTCCATAAAATAATAATTCTTGTAATCTCTATATTATCAGGGTAAAAAGCCCCTCAAAATTCAAACCTAAAAACGGCTCATTCCTCCCTCAAAAACCTCTGCTGCCGGGCGATGAACGCCTCCACTGTCCGCCGGAATTCCTCGTTACTCATCTCATCCTCCGCGTACGAACACTTTTCCGCCGCCAACCTCCGCCGACAATCCGTACTTTCCTGCCGCAACTCCGTCACGCTCCGCCGCAGATCTCGGCGGCACTCGTCCTCCTGCCGTCTCTCTCTCTCTAGATTCTCCGATCGACACCTGACTATCTTCCTCCCCTCGGCTCCGGATCCTTTTTTCTCCTCCAAATTCTGGTGAGATTTAGTCTTGCGGCATTTCTCCGCATACTCGTCGTAGAAATCGACGGTTTTCTCCCCGCTCTTCGCCGAAAACCGGCCCGATTTCAAAAACAGAACGATTATGATCGCGTTACCGAGGAGGAAAACAAATCGGGGGCTAATTAGGGTTAAGGTGATCCCTTTGAAATATTCTCCGGACCCCTTGAGCGTCAAAGCGAACTGAGATGAAAATCTGGAGACGACGATCATGAAAACGAACACCTCCACCAATCGGATCAAAGTCGTGATTCTTTGTAACTGGCGGTACCTTGAAGTCACATTTGCCTTTTCGACTCTTATATCGTGAAAGGGAAATGAATCCATCTCTTGGTTAAATAATATAAAATTCTGATTGCCTTTTTTTTTTTTTTCTAACTCACTCGAATTCAGATTGAGTCCGCAATTTGAACAGAGGGCAGAAGTGAACTATGATGATCATAAGTTTTTTTTACTTGGTAGTTTTTGAGGCTTCTGGAGTGGCAATACAAGAGTAATGGTGCTTATATAGGCTCAGAAATGAAATAAGATTCGCTGTTCTATCCTTTTCTTTTCTTTGTTTCTACTTTTATAGTTATAGTGGTTTTGATGATTTTCTTTTCTTTCCACCTTTTTCTTTTTGGGAGAAATGAAAGTGGTGGTGGGTCAAGTTGGGAGGGCACAAACATAACCAGTTTGTGAAGTTGAAATCACTAGCTGTTTGTTCTGACAGCATCTCTTTTCATATTCTATATATATATATAAGTGTGTGTATTTATATATATGTATGCATTGTGTGAAATATCAATGAATCAATTAATCAAGCGGGTATACCAAGATTGGGTCCAAACCTTCTAACATTAAATTAAGATTTGCTTCTCAAAAGTTGAATAACTTACAGGAAAAAAAAAAGGATATTGTACATTGCAAATCAAATTTAAACCTTTAGTTAGTACTACAAATTATTGATCATGTGCCAACAAGCTTAGCATAAAAGGAAATGGCTCTGATTAATAAAAGTGCCACGTAATGGATTGAATTTTGTCCTATATCCAAAGTACGTTTCTCTATCTATATATTTTAGTAGCGATATCTGTTATTACTTTGCATGTTCTCGAAAATACTCTTAATTTGTGATTTACCATATGATTTGTTATATAAATAGGCAAATACATGCGCTGAAATTATAAAATGGTATTGGATTTGTAGGTCTGAACACGGAACGATGGTAATCTGATTACACTACTACCTTTTTGTTTCTTCTTTTTTTCAAATTGATCAAATTTGGTTAAATTATTATTATATATTACTTAAGAAAATAGGAAAATCGTAACTTATAATATAATTTGTCATATGTATGAGACTATGTATGAGGCTTTTATTGATATAGGGCGTGAAAGATAAGAAACCATCAATTCTGAGCATGAAAGATAAATATTATCAATTAGGGACTTAATAAGTAAAAATCGTCAATTAAAGACTCATAAGTCTTAAATCTAATTTCATATTTGACGAGGTTTATATTATCCCTAGACCGGAACTTATTATTTCAGAGGTGAACAAAACCGCAACTTATCGATTAAGAGGTGAAAAAAAGAGTATATTAAAGGAATGAGATAAAATAAAGTCACTTTGAAATTACATTATCTAAATTAGATGCTTTTTCTTTTAATATTTCACTTATTGTTTTACGTTTAGGAGGCATTTTATAATAGTTATTCTATTATATTATTTTCTTATACGATAATAAAAATATATTATATTATGATGTGTATGCTCATTATATGAAATAATATATAGTGCACTAAAGTACATCATATATTGTGCATTCAGTGCCACCTTCCCATTACCAGATTATCTAGCACAAGTGTGGTGTGTCTCCTCTCAACAACCAACAATTACCCCTAACTACACGAAGAAAAAGAAAACGACAACAAAGCTTAATATGAGTATTAGTCTAAATAAAATCAACGATTAATTTAGGTTGTATATTTACTTACCGTAGTTAAATTTACCATACTTAGATTATGTGTAATGCATAAATACATATTCTTGTAAACAATATTTATTCAATAAGAGAAAATCAATATTTACATGGTATCAGAGTGAAACCAGAAACCCTAATCTCTCATTCTTTCTTTCTCTCGCAACTTTTCTTCTCTCGCAAACCAGAAATCAATATCTACATGGCGGCCACCACCAATGACAATTTACCCTACGCTACCCTCATTCATATGCTCACTATACATCTTACATCTACCAACTATCTTCTATGGCGTAGTCAAGTCTCCCCTCTTCTCATCAGTCAAGGTCTCATTGGCTTTATTGATGGATCAAACTCGGCTCCATCGCCCACCATCATGGCTAACGGCAACACAAGCCCTAATCCCGAGTACCTTACTTAGCGCATGGCTGATCAACGCCTCGTCTCTCTTCTCTACTCCTCTCTCACGGAGGAGTCCATGGCGGTTGTGGTCGGCTGCACCACCTCTCGTGAGGTGTGGTTGGCCCTTGAACACTCGTTTAGCCATCAGTCAAAGGCGCGTGAATTTCGTCTACGGGGCCAGCTACAAAATCTCCGCAAAGGCGACAAATCTGTTGCCGAATTCGGTCGCGAGTTAAAACTGATCTGTGATCAACTTTCTGCAATCGGGGTTTCGATTGATGAATCCGACAAAATTCATCTCTTCATGAAGGGCCTCGGTTCGGCGTTCTCCAATTTTTCGGCGACCCAGATGGCTATGTCGCCATCGTTCTCGGATCTTCTCAACAATGCTGAAGCATGGGATTTATTTCAGCAAACTCTTGATCCGACTTCAATTCCGCAGGCTGCCTTCGTCGCTACTCCGATTTCCAGCCCGAGTTCTTCGCACCTTTCTGATGGTCGTGGTCAGCAGCATTCCGGCGGTCGCGGTAGGGGACAAAACGGGCAGCGCAATGGCGGTCGGAACTCCTGGCAGTGACGCTCGCCTACGTGCCAGATTTGCAGAATCTCCGGTCACTTCGCCAGCATTTATCCGGACAGATTCAACAACACAGCCAGCTCTACGTCATCCGCCAACCTCGCTGAAGCTTTCTCCACGGCTTGCAACGTTGCTGATCGCCCGGCGTCCGACTGGTATTTGGACACGGGTGCTTCGGTGCACATGACTCCGTCCGCGCACAATCTGGATGTTTCCTTGCCGTACACAGGTTTGGATTCAGTTATAGTTGGAAATGGTGCACATTTAAATATTTCTGATATTGGTTCTCGTTGTATAAATTCTGCTCTTCAACTATCCGATGTTTTGGTGGTTCTGGGTCTCACTAAAAATTTATTATCCGTTAGCAAGTTAACTGCTGATTTGTTGGTTGATGTTGTGTTCACTGTTGATCGTTTTACGGTTCAGAATCGGGTGGCTCGGGATGTTCTGGCTCAGGAAAAAATTAAACATGGACTCTATGTGTTGGATGATGGTCCGATGGCTCTCACGGCTGCTCATAAACCCAAAGCCTCATTTGAGTTGTGGCACTCTCGGCTTGGTCATGTTCCATTTGATATTATCTCTTTTTTAAATAAAAGTGGTTTTATTTCTGTGACTTCTATTTTACCCAAACCGGGTATTTGTGTTTCATGTGAAAAGGCGAAAAGTAAACGCTTGCCTTTTAGTTTGGATGAAAAATGCTCCTCTTGTGTTTTGGACATTATTCACTGTGACTTATGGGGACCTGCTCCCACCACTTCGAACTCTGGTTTTCGATATTATGTTATTTTCGTTGATGATTTTTCTCGATTTACATAGCTCTATCCTTTGCATCAAAAATTTGATTTTTATGATGTGATGTTACAATTTACAACCTTTGTTGAGAATCAGTTTTCTTGTCACATTAAGAATTTTCACAGTGACGGTGGAACAGAATTTACAAATAATCGCCTTAAATTGTTCTTCAGTGTAAAGGGTATTCGACATATCATGTCTTGTCCACACACACCAGCTCAAAATGGACGAGTTGAGCATAAACTTAGACACGTCACAGAAACAGGTCTTTCCATGTTGTATCAGTCTCACTGTCCTGTAAAATTCTGGGTTGAGGCTTTCAGAAGTGTCATTTACGTCATAAATCGTCTGGATTTCAACAATTTTCATCCTTTTGGTTGTCGTGTTTTCCCATGTCTCCGCGACTACACTACCAACAAATTTGAATCCAGAAGTTCGGCCTGTGTTTTCTTGGGTTACAGTAGCTATCACAAAGGGTTTCGGTGTTACGATCCGGTTTCCTTCCGCACTTATATTTCTAGACATGCAAAATTTGACAAATTATTATTTCCGTTTGCTAATTCTGAGCACAGGTCCCATTCTGACTCTCTCACTATTTATGAGTTTGTTGAACCAACAAAGGACCACGGCATTGAGCGTCTACACTCAACATCTCCGTCCACTCTGACTGGACAAATACCTTCTTCGGCTCCTTGTTCCATATGTGATGATCAAACGTATATCATAAATACTATGCCACCGACTGACGAGCCTCCACTCATCATTCTGGACGAGCCGACTGACGAGCCTCCACTCATCATTCCGGGCGAGCCTTCAGTTTCTACTCCAAACTTGCCCATTCCCGTTATACAAACGCTCGTTCCGCCTATCACTCACCCTATGCAAACAAGGGCCAAATCAGGTATCTTTAAAACTCGCCATCCTGCCAACTATGTTCAAACAAGTCTTTTCCAGGCACTGGTGGCGGTCAGCGAACTTCGTGGTATAAAATCAGCATTAAAACTCCCTCAATGGGTTGCTGCTATGCGTGACAAACTCTCTACTCTTCATAACAATCAGACTTGGGACTTGGTTCCACGCCCTCTTCATACGAATGTGGTTGGGTCCAAATGGGTATTTCGTACAAAATTCTTAGCTGATGGAACTATTGACAAACACAAAGCACGACTTGTGGCTCAAGGCTTCTCTCAAATTCCAGGCTTCGATTTTTCTCACACCTTCAGTCTGGTTGTTCGAGCTTCCACTGTTCGTATCATTCTATCTATTGCAGTGCTCAATAACTGGCCTCTCCGTCAGCTCGACATCAAGAATGCTTTTCTCAATGACGTCCTTCCCAAACCCATTTTTATGGAACAACCACCTGGATTCATTGATGCTCATTTTCCAAATCATGTTTGTCGTTTGAAGAAAGCCTTATATGGTCTCAAACAAGCTCCACGTGCCTGGTTTCAGCGGCTCAGTGACTTTCTCTTCAGCATTGGTTTTATTTGCAGTCGCTTCGACTCGTCGCTTTTTATCTTTACTCGAGGTTCCTCCACAATTTTTCTCCTTGCCTATGTCGATGATTTTATCCTTACAGGAAATTCTCCTGCTGACCTACAGGCCTTCACCTCTCGCCTTCATCGGGAATTTACAATTAAGGACATGGGACGTCTCAACTACTTTCTGGGTCTTGAGGTCTCTTACACGTCACATGGACTTTTTCTTAATCAGGCTAAGTACGCTCGTGACATTCTCCAACGGGCTAACCTTGAGGATTCCAAGCCTATCTCAACTCCTCTGGTTGCTGGATGTCAACTCTCGACAAATGGTATCAATTTTCATGACCCTTCTCTCTATCGGTCATTAGTTGGAGCTCTGCAGTATCTCACTATTACACGACCCGACTTGTCATTTGCGGTCAATCTTTTAAGTCAACATCTTCACAATCTTACCGTTGTTCACTTCCAGGCGGTCAAATGTATTCTTCGCTATGTTAAGGGTACTCCTACTTTTGGTCTATCCTTTACTCGTGGGTCTGGATCCACACTTGTTGCTTATTCTGATGCTGATTGGGCTTGATGTCAAGAAACTCGACGTTCTACCTATGGCTACTCTTTGTTTCTTGGGGGTAATCTTATCTCTTGGAGTGCAAAGAAACAACCGACTGTTTCTCGTTCCAGCTGTGAGTCGGAATACCGTTCATTAGCAAATACGGCTTCCGAAATGGTTTGTATTCTTCAGATCCTAAAGGAACTGAAAGTACCTCTCACATCCTGCCCCACTCTTTATTGTGACAACGTCGGTGCGCTTTTTCTAAGTCAGAACCCAAGTTCTCTACGTCGTGCCAAACACATTGATATTGATCTACACTTTTTTCGTGAACTTGTTTCTGCTGGACGTCTAGAAACTCGATTCATCGCTTCCAAACTACAAATTGCCGACATCTTTACGAAAGCGTTACCTCGTCCACTCTTTGAGTAYTTTCRTCACAAGCTTCGAGTTGGACCTCATCCCACGTCTCGCTTGAGGGGGGGTATTAGTCTAAATAAAGTCAACGATTAATTTAGGTTGTATATTTACTTACCATAGTTAGATTTACCATACTTAGATTATGTGTAATGTATAAATACATATTCTTGTAAACAATATTTATTCAATAAGAGAAAATCAATCTCTACAATCAGAAAAAAACTTTTGCCCAGTTGCAAAATATCTACGACGGTTTCTACAACATCTTATGTGATTTTCATCACTGACACACTTCCGACAAAGCTGGTATTCATCTCTGGCAACTGGTTTTTGTCTCCAACCTTTTTTCTTCATCTCCGACAATTGCTACTCCAACGAACTCGAAGCACGACTCTGGGAAGTTCTCGATTCTCTTATCCGTTTTTATCTTCTTAAATTTTATTAGTTCTTTGATATTCATCCTCTATTGTTGTTATTTGCTTTTTTATTTAAGAAAAAATTCGATAGATTTTCAAGGTTTTTTGGGTTCAGATTTGAAATTATCTGAAATTTTAAGTTTGCAGTGTGGAAATATAGAATTCCTTACTTTGATTTTAGAGTTTTTAACTCAAATATGATAATATTTTAGAATTGCATGTACTTATATTAAGAAATTAAGAAACCGTCTGTGTGTTATGGACTATAAATGTGTCGATGAATATGAAGTCATATTTTTTGATTTTTGTAAGGTTTACTTTTTTTTAATGTTGATTTTGAGTGTGATGAGTATGCACTATATGTGTGATGAGATATGAACTCTGAGTGTTATGAATATGGACTTTATATGCGATGAATATGAAGTCATATTGTTTAATTTTGTAAGGTTTACTGTTTTTTTTTAATGTTGATTTTGAGTGTGATGAATATGCACCATATGTGTGATGAGATATTTCCTCTGTATGTGATGAATATGCATTGAGTATGCGATATGAAGTCGCATTTTTTGACTTTTGTAAGGGTTACTGTTTCTTAATGTCGATTCTGAATGTGATGAATATGTACTTATGTGTAATGGGATATGTGCTCTATATGTGATAAATATTCACTCTGTATGTGATGGATATGAGTCACATTTTTTTTTTATTTTTGTAAGATTTAATTTTTTTAATGTTGATTTTTAGTGAGATAATATGCACTATACGTGTTATGAACTTATAACGATGTTTGTCCCRCATATCACTAGGAAGATCGGGATCTTTACAAAAGGCATTTGTATGAGATGAATATGCATTTTGTATGCGATGAGTATAAAATCACATTATTTGATTTTGGTAAGGTTTAATGTGTTTATATATTGATTTTATGTTTGATGAATATGGACTGTATGTGTGATGAGATACGGACTATATATGTGATGAATATGCAATATGTATGCGGTGAATATAAAATCATATTTGTTTATTTTCTTAAGTTTTTTTATATCGATTTTGTGTGTGATGAATATGCACTATATGTGTGATGAATATAAACTCTATATGCGATGAATATTGATTGTGATTTTTTTTTAAATATTGTGTTTCGATCAACTATTTATTATTTCGTGCTTACGTATTCATCATTTCGTACATATATATCCATTGCACACATAATACATATTTATTTTTATGTGAATGTATAATTATAGAATGGGGAATAGCTCAATCTTGAAGAAAACCATCTGCAAGAAGAGTATATACAACAAACTGTCGGTGAAGGGGTAATAGTTAAAAGAAGAGCACGACCGGCGAGTAATATATTAAAGTAAGAAGAGGAAACAAAAAAGGTACAAGAAGCATATACTTTTATTTGATAACCAAACTAGTTTTGAAGTTGTATGTGAGTATAATCTTGAGAGTGCAAGAAGGTGATTGGAAATTGGTTTTTGTCAATTTCTTTAAGTTTAACTGGGATGTTTGTAAGAAAGTAACAGGATCTTGTTAAAGTTTTTCCTTGAATTTTTTTATGTCTTCATTTGGTTTTTTAGCTTATAGTTTATTTTAAGGTTATATAAGACTGGTGTTCAAAATGATTCAATGGATTTAGGCTGCAACCTATTAGGATGTGGTTATGATCTAATTAAACTCTTGGTTTCAGTTTGTGTTTCGTTCAAAATATGAATGATTTTGAGTTTTATTCGAATAGCTTATGTCCTGCATGGGCAAATTCATTTTTATTTCTTCTACTAACATAACCACATGAGTAAATACATAAAATGCTACCCATGCACCTTTATTTAGTAGATGAGTTAGCAAACACTCACATAAGCCTGCCACATGTATTTTATACAATGACAAGCACAACGAACATAACCATTTGTAAAATAAGCCCTAATAATCGAGTAAACAGATGTATGATTCATTCAAGAAAGCTAAACAACAAATCTGAACAAGATGAGTAATTTCGCTTCTCAGTTATGTTCATTGAGAAGATAAGATGCCTCTTGAAAATCAGTCCTTATTGAACAAGTGACACCATTTTTCTCTTATATCATAAATATTTACTATCCAAAAATTATTGTGCATCCATGTTATGAATGAATAGGATTATAAAGTAATAATCAGAAAACATAAAGAAGACACAGATTTACGTGGTTCACCAAATTAACTACGTCCACGGGCAGAGAGAAGAACGAATTTTATTAACTGATTAGGGTTACAAATTTCTGATCTCAAAGACCATATTTATAGTATTGAGAGAATACACCAAATTGGGCTTAAGGCCCAAAACTGCATACCACCGAAGCAAGAGATTCAAGACATATCAACAAATCTCCACCTTGACTTGAATCTTCCTTGCAGATGCATCATTACAATGCCAGATGAACAAACTCCTTCTTTCTGCCTCAGATTTGCCCTCCTTGGGCAACTAACAACTTTTGACATTTAGCAAGTTTAGACAATGTCGAAACTTGCTATGTGGGACTGGCTTGGTGAATATATCAGCAGGATTATCAGTAGTACCTACTTTCATCACCTTGATTCTCTGCTCATTCCTCAGAAAATGATACCTCACATCAATATGTTTGGTCCTCTCATGATGGACATAATCCTTGGTCAAACAGATTGCACTCAAACTGTCACAAAACACAATAACTTGATCATGATGTAAACCAAGATCACCTACAAGCCCTTTCAACCAAACTCCCTCTTTAGCAGCTTCTGTCAGCGCCATGTATTCTGCTTCAGTTGTAGAAAGAGTAACTGTAGCCTGTAGAGTTGCCTTCCAACTAACAACAGAACCACCAAGAGTGAAGACATAACCAGTCATAGATCTTCTACTATCAACATCTCCAGCATAATCAGAGTTAGAGTAACCAGTCACAGAACCATGAGCATCACCTCCATACAAGAGACCAACATCAGACGTACCTTTAAGATAATGAAAAATCCTCTTCACAGCTTGCCAATGCTCCTTTCCAGGCCGTCCCATGAACCTGCTAACAACACTCACAGCATGTGCAAGATCTGGTCTAGTGCAGACCATAGCATACATCAAACTCCATACTGCATTAGAGTATGGGACTCGAGACATGTATTCCTGCTTAGGGGTATAATCAGCGGATAAATGAATATTTGTAGCACTTGGGTATCCATAGGCTTGGCGGTAGACATGCCAAATCTAGACAAGATCTTCTCAATGTAACTCTTCTGTGACACGAAGAGCTTCTTCTTTTCTCTTTCCCTATATATCTCCATGCCCAGAATCTTCTTGGCAGCACCCAAATCCTTCATATCGAACTCAGCACTGAGCAGATCCTTCAGCTTCTGAATATCAGACTTGGACTTTGCAGCTATGAGCATATCATCCACATACAAAACGAGATAGATCATGGAACTATTAGAATAAGGTGACCAACAAGCTAACTTGTGGCTGTGGTCTGACCATTCTCTTGTAATACAATCGGTTTTTTATTCGTAATAATATCTTTTATACATATTGGCATTCCATACCTTTTATCCCATGCTAGTTACATAGGTATGGTCCTGATGAAGTTATTTTATTACGGTGGATTGGTCTAGCAGAACCGTGAGATAATCCAGCACGTAATGTAACTCGTCGAACTTGTTCCTAGTCAAAGGGTTACGCCAAAATGAGGATACATGCCTTTATATATTTAACATATTAACCATATATATATAATTATATATTATATACACAAAATACAAACACACATATATATATATATAGTATATATATATATATATATATTATATATATATATATATATTATATATTCAGCATGCAACACATAATATATATATATATATATATATATATATATATATATATATATATATATATATATATATATAACACATAATATATATATATATATATATATATATATATATATATATATATATAACATACTCAGCATGCATGCAACTTAAATTGTATTATTTATATATCATATATATATATTATATATATATCACATACACAGCACACATATATAATATGCTTCAGCCATTGTATCTCACAGCGGAGGAGCAGCGAGGCGGCTGAGAGCTCCGGCGACGAAACGGCAGCAGGAGAGGCGCTGTCGGGGAGCGGAACGGCTGGAACTCCGGCTTGGCAAGCAATGGCACAGCAGCAGGCGGCTCGGCTGCGCGGCAACTACTCTGGGGGACGGCAGCGACGCTGTTGGGGAGCAGCGAGGCGGGCTGGAGAACTCCGGCGCGGGGACGGCTGCGACGCAGT
>BMAC01000444.1:433662-451244 GCA_014905375.1 Phtheirospermum japonicum | reverse complement strand
GCACCTACTTATGTATGTCGATTGTCCAGACACCGTGACCGATGAGATGCGGTCCACATACACTAAGTACTAGTCTTAATGGAATATAATCGTTATATATATGTGATTAATATATATTAAATAGAAACTTATCATGCTCGTTTGATTTTGTGGAAATCGAATTATTTCATTAAAAAGCAACTTATAGCATTGTTTGAATTAATTGAAATTAAAATGGGCCGTCGTCAATTGAATTCGATTCAAATTTCTCTTATTTAAAATTTTTGTTTTTCGCTGCGCGACGGCACCACCAAATCCCAACAGGAACCATCATCTGCTTTGTTATGATACACACAAAAATCATGTGGACTCCTGTTGTATCCCAACTGGATCATGTAACTGTCAAGCCTCTTATACCACTGCCTTGGAGACTGCTTTAGCCCATAAGGACCTCTTCAACTTGCAAACATAATCTTCCTTCCCTGGAATCTGGAACCCCTCTGGTTGAGTCATTTAGATATCGTCTTCGAGCATTCCATGTAGAAAAGCTGTCTTCACATCCAGTTGCTCAAGTTCTAAATCCTGTTGTGCAACCATTGCTAGTAACACTCTGATGGAAGTGTGTCTGACCACTGGTGAGAATATCTCATTATAGTCAACCCCCTCTTTCTGTGTGAACCCTCTTGCAACTAGTCGAGCCTTGTATATTACACCCTCACCAGATGTGGTTTCTTCCTTCTTCTTGAATATCCATTTGCAAGTGACAATCTTCCTCCCCTTTGGCCGTTTGACCAGCTCCCAAGTCAAATTCTTGTCAAGTGATTCCATCTCTTCTCTCATTGCATTGAGCCATTGAGCCTACTCACTACCTGAAATAGCCTCTCTGTATGTGAATGGTTCACCTACAGATGGTTCTTCCTCTTCTACCTCGTCAGCGACTTGTAATGCATAAGTCACCATATCCTCAAAACCGTATCGCGCAGGAGGCTTCACGCCTGTTCTCCTAGCTCTATCAATAGCTATGCTTGTCTGGCGAGCTTCTCGATGAACATCTGAACTTGTACTTTCAGCCGTAGTATGTTGATCTTCTCCACCTTGGAGTTGTGACTTACTATCATCGAGAGTGACTTGCAACTCCACCTGTTTATCAACACCACTACAATTTTCTGCACCAATGGACTTCACAGTGGGGTTAAGCATAGAATTCTCATCAAAAATCACGTTCCTGCTTAATATAACTCTATTTTCTGAAGGTGACCAGATTCTATATCCCTTAACTCCATCCCCGAAACCAACAAATATACCCGTCTTATCTCTTGGTTCTAATTTACCCTCACTAACATGATAGTAAACAGTACACCCAAAAACTCTCAACAACGAATAATCTGCAGGTTTATTAGACCATACCTCGTAAGGTGTCTTGCAATCAATGCCAGTGTGAGGACCACTGTTGATCAGATAGCACGCCGTGTTTACTGCTTCTGCCAAAAACTTTCTAGCCAAAACAACATTTGAGAACATGCATCTCGCTCTCTCCAGCAATGTCTGATTCATGCGCTCTGCCACACCATTCTGTTGCGGTGTGTGTCCAATGGTGTGGTGTTGAGCAATCCCTGCATCTTTGCAGAACTCATTGAAATCAGACGAACAGAACTCCAGGCCATTATCAGTTCACAGTCGCTTGATCTTCTTCCCAGTCTGATTTTCTACCAACGCCTTCCACTGCTTAAATCTCTTGAACGCTTTACTTTTGTTCTTCATCATAATTACCCAAGTCGTCCTTGAGTAGTCATCAATCATAGACACAAAATATCTGTGGCCTCCAATAGACTCAACACGTGACGGACTCTAACAATCCATATGAATGTAGTCAAGAGTCCCCTTGGTCTGATGAATGGCCTTATTTGGGAACTTGTTACGATGAAGCTTCCCAAACACACAATGCTCGCAGAATTCAAGATTATGCACTTTATGCCTAGAAAGAAGATCTCGCTTTGACAAAATCTGCTTCCCTCTTTCTCCCATATGACCGATCCTCATATGCCACAGCTTGGTCATATTCGTGGTCTGAACCTCGGATGATGCAACATCAGTATAACCTGTCACAGTGGAACCTTGCAGATAATATAAGGTACCACGTTTCAGGCCTGTTAGGACCACCTTTGAACCTTGACAGACATACATAACTCCACCTTCACCCTTAAAACTGAAACCCTTACTGTCAAGAAGACTCAATGATATCAGATTCTTCGTCATCTGTGAAACATGCCTGACTTCATTCAAGGTACAGAATACCCCATCATTTGTTCGTATCCTGACTGAGCCAATTCTAACCACTTTGCAGACAGCACTGTTTGCCATGAAAATATTTCCTCCATCTATCTGCTCATAGGTTGAGAAGAACTCCCTGTTAGAACAAATACGGTACGATGCCCCAGAATCAAGAGCACTTCATTACGATGAGACTGTCCAGCAGCAACCAAAGCCAGATCTTCTTCAGAATTCATATCAGTTTCTGCCACAGCTGCAGAACCGCCGACACCCCCTTTCTTCTCCTTCTTCCTCTTCCTTTTAGGACAATCATTCTTCAAGTGCCCTGATTCTTTACAGTAATTGCAGATGTCTTCAGGTTTAAGACCTTTTGAACCTTTCTGATTTGGCTTCCCAATTTTTTTCCCAAATCTCCCTTTTTCTTTACCTGTGACAAACAACCCCAATGCCTGATTTTCTGTGGTAGAGCTAGTTGCTCGTTGACGATCTTCTCTGCTGTGGAGGGAAGATCGAACATCTTCCAGAGACAGAGTATCTTTCCCAGTAATAAACGATTCAATAAAATTCTCATACTATTCAGGCAAAGATACTAACAAAATTAAAGCAGCGTCCTCATCTTCTACTTTAACATCAATATTACGCAAATCTAGTAAGATTTTGTTTAATTTGTCTAGATGATCACGAAGAGGAGTACCTTCCTGCATGCGTAAACGGAACAGACGTTGCTTCAAGAGCAACTTGTTGGTTAGAGACTTCGTCATTTAGACACTCTCTAACTTCAACCAGAGAGCAGCGGTAGTTTCGTGATCAGCAACCTCGATGATAACATCGTCAGACAGACATAGCATAATAGTCGAGTTGACCTTTTCTTCTCGGGTATTCCACTCTTCTTCATCTACATCCTTAGATTTAGGTTTTCCAGATAGCGGCGCCCACAGACCCTGCTGCTTCAGCAGAGATCGCATCTTGATCTGCCATAATCCAAAACTATTTCTCCCGGTGAATTTGTCAACCTTTACGTTGAAAGCAGATATTCTCAGTCGGCAAAAGAAACCCTAACGGTGCGGAAATACCCTGATCAAATCGACCAGGCTCTGATACCAGTTTGTTATGAATGAATAGGATTATAAAGTAATAAACAGAAAACGTAAAGAAGACACAGATTTACGTGGTTCACCAAATTGGCTACGTCCACTGGCAGAGAGAAGAACTGATTTTATTAACTGATTAGGGTTACAAACTTCTGATCTCAAAGACCATATTTATAGTATTGAGAGAATACACCAAATTGGGCTACAGCTCGCCGAAGCCAGAGATTCAAGACATATCAACAATCCATATTCTTCACATTCTGAAAAAAATAGAAAATCCTACAAAAGCACATATTTTTCATCATATAACTATTATATTCATTACATATAACAACCATATTTATCGCATATAATTTCCATTTATCATCACATTTATATGTTCATATTTAGTAGCAGAATGAAAAATCACAGGAAAGCACAAACCATATCATGTTCATCACATATAACTCATATATCATCACATGTAATTGTTCGTATTCATCAGTGAAAATGAAAAATCCCTGAAAACACAAACCATATTCATCACTACAACTGTTATAGGAAAACTATACGGTGCCTTTAAGGGCACCATGCCCCCCCTGCATTTACAACCATAGATCTCTTAATTTAAAAAAATTAAAATTGATCTAATGGTTGTAAATGCATTTCACTAAGTGGGGAATTGTGCCGTGAAGGCACCGTAGAAGTCCCCATTGTTATATTCGTCACATATATATAACTATCATATCAATTGCATATATTTTTCATATATTATCGTATTTATCAGCAAAAATGAAAAATTCCAGAGTAGCACAAACTTGTAATAGAACAATTTGAACCGAAAATGGAACTAATATCATGAATGTTTGAACTCACACAATAATTTATATTGGAAACTGAAATATTTGATGGAACAATCGAACCAATTGCAAGAAGTTAAAATCAAAAATCAAAATCTAAACGAATATAAAAACAAACAAACTCAAAATAAAAGAGTTTACCCTACAATTGATCCTCATTTATAAAATCCGAGAAGAACTCAAACCGTAAAAAATAAAATAAAAATAATCGTCGGACAGTTTGATCTCGCCCCACTTCAATCGACGTAGAATTTAGAATAAAAATATAGATAACGAACAACTTTAAAGAAATTGAATGGTATAACTGATAGAGATAAGTGGAGTTGGAGACTTACATAGAGCTCACCGCCACTAGGATTGTCGAAAAATTGTTCAAAAATTATTATATTGTTCAAAAATTATTATTACGGGAGCATGAGAACGGAAAATAAGAGAAAGAGATATAAATATGCGGATTATAACTGAGAACAAGAGCTGAGAAATAAAACCTCACATGTTCAAATGTGTAATAAAAAATTAAATAGAAATTCGGGTGCAGAATATAATATAGTTAGATATAGTTCAAATCTTAGAATCTTGATTTGACAGTAATATCTCTTTTATAAGTTAGGCTCCTTTCGTGAAATATTTATCTCCAACTGCTTTTTAATTTTTTGTTTCTTCTTTGCCTTTTGTTTTCCCTTTCTTTTAGGTTTTCTCTTTTATCATTTTTATATTTTTTAGGGGTGAAGTGTATAATTTTTGGTCCTCGTGGGTCAGATTGTTTTTCCTTACTAACTAAGAAACTGCCACGTATCTCTACTCAGGACCCACCAATGAAAATGGGTGAACTATTTTTAAAGAAGATCTCAAAATTATAGGTATTTGCAACAAAGGGCCCTCCAAAAAGCTTTGTAGTTTTGGCTTTAGTTGTAATCTTGTGGTTTTTATGGCTTGGTAGTGCTAACGTTTTTCCCCTTTGGTAAAGATGACTCCCGTAGAAATTCTGTATTGGAATCTTGGTTCAGGGTTCTGATGTTGACCCTTTACTAGGCACGCTCTCTAAAATCCAGATCATTAATTCTTCCTTTATACTTGGTAAAAGTATTACCCCAACATTGTACATAAAATGATCAAAATAATTATTTGATATTATATTAAATATTCAGGTTAATATGTACGTGGTTCATAAGAGAATCAGGTTAATAAAATAACGAAAACGATCTTGTTAAAAGTGTTGTTGAGCTATCATAAGCTCAAAAT
The DNA here is from genome assembly GCA_014905375.1 of Phtheirospermum japonicum. Classification (NCBI taxonomy): domain Eukaryota; kingdom Viridiplantae; phylum Streptophyta; class Magnoliopsida; order Lamiales; family Orobanchaceae; genus Phtheirospermum; species Phtheirospermum japonicum. The sequence goes on along the minus strand of BMAC01000444.1, from coordinate 445,822 downwards.
ATTTCGATTGTCCTTAAATCATGCCGGTTATAAGGGAGGTAGACTTTATAAGTCTAACAAGGAAAATATGGTTAAATGGGCCCCAACGGGTTGGTAAAAGGGGAAAGGTCTATAGTTTATGACTATGGTAATGGTTAATGGGCCCCGACGGGTTGATAAAAAGAAAGGTTTATGATCCATGATTATTATAGTAATTTAACAAAAAGCTCAAATCCTAATTATGAGCCGGTGATTTCATTATGGAATTAAAGATAAATAGGAGACTGAACCCCTAGATGGAGGGACATGTCTCTCACCATCTATATAAATAGGACCCACACCTCAATTTTAATTAAATTTATTTATTCCTACTTTTATACAAAAGCTCTCGAGTTATAACTTTATAAGGATATTAACTTAAGTATCGGAGGGCTTACGCCAGGGCTGTCTGAATTGGTTTTGTTTTAAAGGTCACTCGTGCTCGAGAAGGTAGTTGGAGGAGTACCGATCATTCTTGGTGAGTCAAATTTCTTGGATGCATCAAATGGCGCCGTCTGTGAGAATAGTGACATCGAGTCATTGGGCGAAAGACGCTAGAATAACCCAAGTACGAACAATCATGAAGGGAAGAAACATAACACTGCGAGTTCTAGATTTCACAGACTCGGAGAAGGATAAAGATCTGGGAAATGCGACGCCCCATTTAGGTAGACAAGTACCACCAAAGGGCATAGAGAAGCAGGAGGCCCAAAAAACACTGCGTCCAGAGATAGGAGGCAAAAGAGCATGGGGGTTGGAGGGACAAGTGACCCTCTGAGCACGGTGTGACGGAGAAATATTAAATTAGGCACTAAAGAGTGGGAGGAATTGCCAAGGTAGCACTTCTGCAATATTAAGAAGGGGTTGCTCCAAAAGTTGATCAACGAAATACCATCAAAAAGCCTAGAAACAATCATAGAACAAGGTAGTAATGAAGAGGAGGGAGAGCCAACGCCAAAAGGTGTAAAGGATGAAGAGTATGTACCAAAGTAGCTACGAGCAACAAAAAGAGGGCGAGCTTATAGGAGGCACTCACTGTCAGAGGATGATCTGGACGAGGATGAGTGGTGGAGATACCTAGGGAGCCTTAAGGGGGGGTGATTTATGGGGATAACCTAGAACGAATGAGAGGCATAACAGATTATGATGATGACAACATGCCACCGCCCTCATGGGCGATGCGTGATATGCAAGAAGCACTGAGAGCCTTGCAAAAATAGGCCGCGTGCACAGGGTATCAAGAAGATAGTGAACATCCATACTCAGTGGAGATATTGCGAGAAGCCCTACCTCGAGGGCAGAAGGACTGTATTTTTACTTTGTCAGATCCCACGCAACATATATAGAGTTTTGAGAACGAGGTGACTTTATAACAATACACAGATAAGGCGTGTAGTGCATTTTTGTCCACTTTATGGGAACCTGCACAAGACTAGTTCCATCAGGTAGCACTAGGGTGGATCACCAGCTTCCAGGTGTTGAAATCAGCTTTTCTGACGTACTTTGCTAGCGCTAAGATGCATATTAAGACATTCATGACCGCTGTTTGCGGTGGTACAATGGAGTGGAGAATCTCTGAAGGATTTTGTGGCAGGTTCATTAGGGCCAGTCTAAAGGTACTTATGGACACATATGAAGTGAAGGCTAGTGCACTAACGTAAGGATTAAGGATAGGAGGGTTGAGAAACTCATTGGAAAAGCGATATGCTTTTACCTATGAGCAGGTGTAGGACTAGAGCATTAAATATATTCACGTGGAAGAGGCGGAAGAGGAAGTACGAATGCGTTTCGATCGATAATTTGAATACCTAGAAAAACCACAAGCAAGGAGACCTAAACCAAGGAGAAGTTGCAACAAAAACTGAGGTCATTCACAGAACCGATCGAAGAAAAAGGAATTATAAACGCAAAGGTTGAAAAAAGGGGCTGGGAAGAAAATTCAGATAATTTCACTCCTTTAACTATACCACAAGCTAGATTTTTTGCAATCATGAAAAAATAGATGCCCAACTTCATCAGATGGCCTGAAGATTATATGGAGATACCTACCAACCCAAAATCCTCGTTCTTCTGTAGGTTTCACAACAACTATGGACATTCCACGGAGAGGTGTCGACACTTGAAAGAGGAAATAGAAAGGCTAATTAAACTAGGACATTCGAAAGAATTTTTCTATCAAGGCCGAGTGCCTTGGGCACAAAGATAAGCACTTGAAGGACCTCCTCAGGAGGTCCTGTAGGGGCATAGGTAGAAGGATAAAGGGGGCAAGAGAAATAAGTAAGGCAATAAAATAATAGGAACGCCAGGCGGATCAATATGATCTGTAGGGTACCAACAGATGAGGACTCAAATAATGCAAGGAAATAACACGTAAAGGTATCTCGACCTAGACCTTTTGAGGTTATTGTTGTGAATATATGACCCCCGCCCGTTGGACCAGTCATTTGTTTTAATCCAACAGAGAGACGTGGACTGCAGGTTGAGCATAATTATGTATTGGTTATTCGTGCAGAGGTGGTTGGATATGATATTGTGGGGGGGGGGGGGGGGGGGGGAGGGTATTCATGGACAATGGAAGCACGGTCAACATTATTTATCACTAGTGCCTTGGGAAGATGAACCTCAAGGTGGAGGTGAAACTTGTACAAACACCACTATAAGCCTTCAACGGAACACATGTTATTACAGAGGGAGAGATATTCCTACTAGTAGCCTTGGGGACATAAGAGCTGTGAGCAGAGGGGAAGTTGAGGTTCTTGGTGATCAAGGCCACCTCAGCCTACAATATCATATAGGGCGACCTACCCTTAATGAGTTTCAGGCAATCACATCTACTTATCATATGAGCATAAAATATCCAGTGGAGAGAAAGGTTGGTGAAGTGATCATGGTAGCAGGCGGCACGGTCTTGTTACCATATGAGGTGAGGAAGGGAATAATTAAAGGATAAAGAGAATGAAAAGAAGAAGCTTGGGAAGAAGTAATTAGTGCTAAAAGGTTGAAGGAAGGAGATAAGTCCATGCGGCCTTATGAGGATCTTATGAAGATTGAATTGGAAGAAGATAGACAGTGGTATAGAACAAAGGATACAGGTTGCATGCGACCCAAAGCACTGAGGATATTTGCCACTTGTGAGAATGATATGCGTAGCTAAAAGGAGGTATGCTATAATATTCTACTTTATATTTCTTTTATAGTTATGGTATTGCCCAATGATTTTTTAGGTCGGAGATGGTTTTATGGTCATGGATATGGTTATAGATTTTTCTCGATGCTTGTTAGGTTAAAGATGATTTTTATGGTTTATGGAGATGGTTTTTATGGTTTATGAACACGGTCACTTGTGGTTATGGACATGGTTGCTTATAATTATGATTTTGGTTTGACGCTTATTTAGGCCAGAGGTTGTATTTATGGTTTATGAAGTTGGTTGTTTATGGTTATGGATATGGCTATGGTTTTTACCCAATGCTTGTTTAGGTCGGAGACGGTTTTTATGGTTATAGATATGGTTATGGTTTTCGCCCGACGCTTGTTTAGGTCGGAGATAGTTATGGTTATGGATATGGTTTTTTGATTATAAATATGGTTAAGGGTTTTTCCCGACGCTTGTTTAGGTCGGAGATGGTATGGTTATGGAGATGATTTTTTATGGTTATGGTTATATATATGTTTTAATGGATTTTATGATTTATGGATATGGTTTTATGGTTTGTGGTTATGGTTTTTTCCCAAGGCTTGTTTAGGTCAGAGATGGTTATGATAATGGAGATGGTTTTTATGGTTATGGTTATGGATATATTTTTTATGGTTTATGGATATGGTCATATGGTTTATGGTTATGGTTTTTGCTCGACACTTGTTTAGGTCGGATATGGTTATGGTTATGGAGATGGTTTTTATGGTTATGGTTATGGATATGATTTTTTTATGGTTTATGATATGGTTATAATTTTTGCCCAATGCTAACTTAGGTCGGAGATGGTTTTATGGATTTTCATAGTTTATGAATGTGGTTTTACAGTTTTATATTGTTATGATTTTTACACAATGCTTATGGTATGATATAAATCGAGATGTTTTAATATGATTGATTTGCATGTTTTTGTACGTATTTTTGTTACCGTTTTATATCGCGCTTGCATGTGTTTTGTTTGCTTTTATGTGTATTAGGAGTCGTTTTGGCCGATTTTATTAGTTTTAGGTTTTTGTAACTTTTGTGCGGTTTTCATTGGATTTTCATTTATTTCTACTCGTTTTTGTCTTTATGACCGTAGGATGACCGAAGCGGTCCCGTGCACGCTCAGGACATCCCGTTCGACTCGGATTAGAACAAGCAAGCAAGGGAACACAGTGGAAATGAGGAGCGACAGCCGGCGGACGTTTAGAGAGGAAACGAGAAAATGAGCCGGAGCTGCCTGTCAGTCGATCGACTGGACTTGCTGTCGATCGACTGAACCTCGTGGAAATCGACTACTCGACAGTGTGTTTTGTGATTTTTGGGCATAGCAGTCGATCGACTGGCTCTCAGTTGATCGACTGACACGCAGATTTTTTGACCCATTTTAATGTTTTCGCCCCTGCGTTTTGTATAAATAGCTAGCACTTTACCCCACCTACCTTATCCTTCCTTGGCTTATTTTGAACCCCATTCAATCTCTTCCAAGCTCATTTTCACTATTCCATTACCTTTCAAGCTTTAAAACCCTAGTTTTAATCCTTAGTTAGTTTAGTTTTAGTGAGTAGTCTAGTTGGTTGTTCTTAGTTAGTAATCTTATATTCAAGCTATTGAGTTGGAGTTGTTCAACTTGCTTTGAAGATTGTACTCTACTTTTGAAGCTTTTGGTTGGAATGAAATATTGGTAGTAAACTTTCCCTTATTTGGTGTTGTTCTTGTGTTGTTGCATTTAATTTGTGTTGGTTATTAAATTTAGTAGAGTTGTTTTCCCTATGCTTCTCAAATTCACACTTCTAACTTTTAGGTTGGTTTTCTTCTTGTAGTAAAAACTCCATTGATGCTTGGTTTTGAAGCTTTTTACTCTTTTTGTTCAAACAAACATGGGAGCTTGGAAAGTTATTAGTAGCTTTTCTTTTTGAGACATTTGACTTTTACCTATTAAATGCATTTGACTTCTTTTGAATTTAAGTTTGACTTTCCCTCCTTTTTAGCTTTTAAGTTTACAAGCTTTCTTAGTTAATAGTTTTAATTTAATTAAGGTTGTTAATTAGGTTAAATTTGTGTCATTAAGTTTAGTTATTTTCAAGAAAGTTTTAAATTCCTTTCTCCTTGCCTCAATGTTTTTCAAGCTCTCTTTTCAATTCAAGTTTAGTGATTACAACTTAAAACCAAACCAATGATTAATGTTTTCTTAGATTAGATTAGTTTAATTAAGAATAATAAGAGATTAATTAAAAACACTTAACGCCGATTATATCTATCCTCGAGAGACACGACTCGGGAAAACTTACCGCTCTACAATCGACTCCGTACTATTGCGGAGAAGATTTCTTAGAGTGTTAGGAATTCTTCGATCAATGGTTTTTGGTTTTATCCGTGGATGACCTATTTTATGCACTACAACAAAATAAGCCTGTAGGGACGCTTGAAAGCGTCCTATTAGGCGGTATAATAGGACGTTTTCTTCAATAGGATGATTTGATGTGCGTCCTTTTTCGCGAGTCACAATAGACATAATAGGACGTTTTATCTAAATATGACATTTTATGTGCGTCCTAAAATCGAGTAACTTAAATCCAATATTAATACACTTGCAAATGTCCCATTGAACTACAATTCTATTAGGACACTTCTTATACGTCCTAAAATCTATCAAGTCTAAATTGATATGAGACACAGTTAAGTGTCCCAATAACTACACTTTTACGGGACACTTCAAAATATCCTGATAACTCACAATTCCAATATTATATAGATCAATTTAAAGTGTCCTAATAAGTCCAGTAACTATTGAGACACTTCATATGCGTCCAAAACCAAGAAGGCAAATAACATGCTTTAAAAGCCATCCAACTTCTATCAGATTTATTAGATTCTAAATAATTTAGAAAAATAAAATTAACCAAATCTGTCCCTTGGATAAGTTTAAAAAAATCTTCTGAATCTATATAAGAGGTAGGACAAGATATGTAGACGTTAAAAAAAATAAAAATAATGGACAAATATCGTTAAAACACCAGAAAATACGGCAACATGAATCACTTCATTCATAACTGATCCGATAATTAAACACACGGATCTATAACAATAAACCAACAACATGAAATTATCATTAAAAGATAAAAATTTAATTCATACTTGATCCAACAATAATCATAATTTTCCTTCAGATCTACCAAAAAAATAAAATAAAAATAAAAAATGAAAATACAAGAATCTCAAGATTTAATCAAAAATACCTAAGGAGCTTGAAGTAGAACATCCCAGCCCATCCATCTAAGACCCATGGGCAGCTTGGTCACATACTCCATCTCCATCTCAGATCTGGTAAAATTTTTGAAGAGAAAATAATATTTTTGAGAAGATAATGTTGAAGGTTCAATAAGACGCTTTGCTATGTGTTCATTTAAAGAAAAAAACTAGAATCTCGGCTATGGGTTTGTTTTTAGAGAAATGAAGTAAAAAAATGATACTGGTAGTAGATCTGAAGTTCTGAGAAGGTTCCCTTGGGATTCAAGTTTATTTTCACTCAAACTCCGAAGCACACAAAATTGAAAAATAAGCACACAAACAAAAGAGTGATGGTGAGGAAGGAGCATATACTACAGTAACGCCCCTTGTTTTCTTATATTATAAGGGTATAGACATGGTATAGACTCAAGTATATTGAATAATAAATGCAGATTTTCAATTGACTGTCCTTTAACACACCCTTAAAATCCAATCTTTCGTCAGAACCAAGACTCAATTGTCCAGAATTTAACATTATCTGGAAATGCACAACTCAAACTAATCAACAGTACTAAATCAAATTTGTAAGTGAAAACATAACGAAACACATTAACTCTGAGAAGTATAATTTTTTCTTGAATATGACAATTTTCTTTTAAAATCATTTGTGGTGATTTCATTTGATTAAACACCTATTCTGAAAATGCTATTGGTCCATAAAGATCTTACCTATGTCTGTTTTGCTCAAGAATATTGCAGAAATCCTCGGCAGCTGCTCGCATGTGAAGAAACATTGGCAGCWTTGTTGCATATGCTAATTCAAGTTTCTTCTCAAAGTACCTAAATGTTGAAGTAGTACAACATAAACATATTGCACATGTTCAAATAGAGATTCTATTAAAAGAAATGTGAGAAAGATTATTGTGTAGGCACATACTTCTTTTGAGTCTCAGCTGGGCAAAAATGAAGCCTGTCATAATCCAACCCACATTCCCCAATTGCCACCACCTTGCTTGAATTATCGGAGTTGGCATCAAAATAAATTGCTAATTAGTTTCATTAAAAATCTTAGCACTTGCTATTTGCTTCAATTAAATAATAATAATAATAATAATAAAAAAAAACAAACAAAAACTTATTTTGCCTTTCTCAACACCCTCTTTAGCCAATGACAAAAGAGCCTTAAAATGTTCCTCAGGGTCACCACTGTCATCAAATTTCTGATCGAAAAATTAAAGAACAAATGATGTAAATGCCTCCAGAAATACTTTGTGATTATACATAAAAAGTCAAATTAGAATGTTCCTCACTTTACATCTTGTTGGGTGCACACCAACTGTGCAGAAAAGTCTTGCTGCAATATGTAGAAAATCCACACGAAGTAATTATGGCAGACTAAAAAGAAATGCTTTAACAGCTAATGGCAACGTAGAATGTATGAAACGACCATCAGTTTTAGCAATAGCAAGAGCTTCCTTCGACTCCTCCAAAGAACCTCCTGTCACCTGAAACATTTAACGTAATAGAAATAATACATTTTTGTAAGAATCCCATATTATATATATAACAAATGATGTTCCACTTTTCAACTCAATATTACATTTTATCTAAAGCTGATAATTAGAAAATATACAGAGTAAAGGGTGGGGGGATCAATTTTGTCAGAGAAATCATCACTTAAAACATTCTTTATATATATTAATAAATCAAAATATTGTTTTCAGTTTACTCATTTATCAGCAAGAAGAGAAAGAAACCTCAAGACAATTAAAAAGAAATTTAGTTAAACAGCCACAAATTACAATCACCATAAATTAATCGGAAAGTCCTTAGGCCAAATCACTTATAATAATCCGGTCAACATTAGCGCTCCAAGCCCTACTAAGCACGGCGGCAATATCAGCCACATGATGTTGCTTCACGTTATACATTCCTCTTAACATTCCAACTGCACATTCTCACAGCGCATTACATTTTGAAACAGGGGATTAAATGAATAAAAATAAACATGGATACATTTTGTATTCAAATATCTAACACTGACTCAGAGGATTTGAACCTCAAATTGCCTTCTCACCCATGTGTTCCGAACCCGTCAACCCGACTACCCATTAACACACTAATCGATGACATTTTGTGGCCTCCAAACTGGGTCAATGCGCCAGTCGATGCCAGTCGACTCACACATCCCAACGCTCTTTAGCACCCACATGCACAACAGGAAGTCGGGACTGAGACACCCTCGGCCTTGTGGTCCTTTTTTGCTCCAAATAACAACTTAACCCCTCTTATATTTATAAATAGAACTCTTACTCCCCCATTTCAATACACACCCACTTTTGATTAGTTTTTAAATTTTTAGTTTCCTTTTTTTTTCAAGTTTGGGGGTTTCCTTCTCCTAAACTTGATTTTTAGATATAGGGTTCATTTTTCATTATTTTGTTTCAAGATTGGAACTTTCTTGTTGTGTGATGAGCAAGGAGTGAAGATCTCGCATTTAATTTTAGTAAGATTTCTATTTTAATTGCTCTTGCTTTTTTTTCCCTACAGATCTAAGATCTAATCTTTATTATTGGTCTTTTCCAAGCAAGATTGTGACTTTCTTGTTATGTGACAAACAAGAATTGAAGATCTTGTGTTGAATTTTTATTAGCAATTCTTTTAATTGCCTTTATTGATTTTCAAATTTGTTACTCATTTTCTTGAGCTAATCTTCGTCTCTTGTTATTTTTATTAATGATTCAAAACTTTTGTACATTTTATGATTTATATATTAGATCTACTTTCAATTTTGAGTGAACTTTTCGAGTTCCATGTCTTTATTGCTTTAATTTCGTGATTATGGCTCTTAATTTAATGATTTATGTTTTCGTTTGCTCTTGACTTGATTTCTTGATATTTCTATTGTCTTTAGGCTAGCTTTATTGGTCTAGGGCATAGATTGTCTTAGAACCATCAATTGGGAAATTATTGGGCAATTTAATGCGTGTATCTCAATTTGTACGGTCTTGTTTTGAAAAATTAATTGTTTGGCCATTCTTGAATTGTCTCTAGACAATGATAGATATTGAAAGGAGATATCAACGTCAAATTTAAATTAAATTGAGGTTGGGATTGACGACCCTGGCATTAGAATTGACCACCCTGACTTATGCACATTAAATATTCGATAAATTATCCGATTGGTTGTGGAGGCGAGTCTAGTGCTCTAGACCCTTACTTTCTTGTTTACAATTTAGATTTTCCCAGTAGCTTTTAAAACCAAACTCCAAGAAATGTGCCATTGTATTTAGAATAGCTTTTTACTTTTATTGGTTTTATTTTAGTGCTACAAACACAAAAATCACGTCTTTTTCGATTAACCTTCCTCAGGAGATACGACTTGGGAAGAGCTCTCCGCACTACGATCGACACAATCCTATTGTGGGTATATCTCAAAACTCATTTACATACTAAATGAGTGCACAATAGTTCTCTGATCAAATTCCCTTTTTGTTGGCCAAGATTAGACACCACCTTTTAGATTAGTTTACATGTTTTAGTTTATTTTTCTTCATTTTTGGGGAGGTTTCCTTCGCCCAAAACTTTATTATTAGATCTAGAGTTCGTTTTTCATTATTCTGCTTCCTGATTCTAGCTTGAAGTTTTTTAATGCATTTAGGTTGAAGATATACTTTCAATTTTTAGCAATATTCCTTAATTCCGTGTCATTAATTGTTCTTACTCATTTTTTGATCTTAACTTTGTTTCTTGTTATTTTATAAAAGTTTGAATCTTGTGGTTTCTTTATGATATATTGTTAGAGCTGCTTACAATTTGAGTGAGCTTTGAGAATTTTGTGTCTTTCTTATTTTAATTTCTTGTTGCGGCTTTTAAATGCGAGCACTACAAAAAAAATCGGGAATACCGACGGACGAATCTGTTAGTAAACATTAACCTTTTCAACTGTAACTCAGTTACTGATGGAATTGCTCATAGATCTCATCTATCAATATTCTCCTCCTTTGTAATTTAGCACCGATGGGAAATTTGGTCGTTGATATTGTTACTGAGGGGAATACCAATACAAGTCCCCACCGGCATTCCCATGACCATCACACACCATATATGTCAGTATATATACCGAAGGGTACTACCATCGATAAATATTAAGAGGTTCTACAGTTGGTAAAGACCGAGGGGTTCTATCGTCATACTGAGGTCTCTTACCATTAGTGAACAATGATGGTCATACTGCAGTCAGTGTTTTAATTAAATCAAACACAACGAAGTTGATCTCCTATAATTTTTGTTGCACCTCGAGTTGGGCTTGCTTTTATGTCTCGCGTTGCTTCTCGACCAATGCCTTCTATGCCTGAAGATGTTGTTGCTTCGTTTGGAGCTACGTAACATGACTATCGGGCTGAGAGGAAGAACTCCTCAAATTCACCAACTTCCCAAAGCAGGTGGTGTCGTAACATCGACCCTTCTTCACCCTGACCATGGATAGACAAATCTCTTACTCATCAACCTCCATATCTTGGTCTGTGATGCAGCACTTGTCTCGTTTATACTCATTATACAAAATTTATTCGTTAACATGATACGTATATATAAGTACTTACATTTTCCTCAAAACTAAGAAATAAGCTTCGTTAGTCTTAAACATGAAAGATATATATATACTTACAACTGTCTGCTCTGATCTACGTCAACAAATGTGTTGTCAGGTTTCTGGTTTGAATTTACAAAAGTCCCATACATAATGGCCTCCCAACCCTTCTCTATAGCCCGTATTAAATTATTTAAATAACTTACAATCAATTATCATAAATTATTTAATTACTTACAATGTCAAATTACAAACATAAAATATAAAGTTACTTACAACTAACGTTCATGACCAATCATAGATCGAGACCCATCGATGTGCTTTGATATCACTGTACCAGGGCTTTAGGACTCACTCAACCTATTCTTGTTGGCCTACTGGAACTTTACGACATTCTTGGGATTGGAACCTCCCCTAGATGTCCTTGTATATGCATGTCGGTCTTCTCCCATTCCTCCCAATCTCCTGTACTCGTTCATGCGGTAACTGAGAATATTTCTTGCACCTGAGATACAAAGGTTGATTCCCGTCTCTTAACATGTCATTGAACTTGTGGGTCTTAGGATTTGGTGGCTCTTCTACATCACCAACCACATCAAAGTTTGGATTAGTTGCATCGCGAACCATATTGACGTACATATTTGATGATTCTTTCTGAGCGAAATAAGATGAGCCTCCATAAACCTCAGGGTCATGGTGCGAGGTGCCTATATTTTTCTTCCCATTGAAAGTTATGATATAGTAATCTAGTATGAATCCATTTTTTACTAGGTGATACTCGATATCATCGACATTGATTCGAACTTTTGTGTGTGCCTACTTTATAAATAATTGTCAGAAATTTAATAGCTCGCCCGCAAGAGAACGGGATCGCGTGTAGGTTTGGCAAGCTTAACTCGAGTCGTCTCTCAAGGACTGACGTTTGGGATTTTTAATGTTTGTTTAATCACAATATTTAGTGTGCGTCGGGCTGGGCAGGTGCGTCGACGGGGTGAGTCGACATCGACGCTTCAGCAAGTTGCGTCGACGTTGCGTCGACAATCGGTGCGTCGACATCGACGCTTCAGCAAGTAGCATCGGACAGTGCGTCGACGGATCGACGACGGATGCGATGGCTCGCGTCGATGGGGCATCGACGGTCG
>BMAC01000444.1:387541-433170 GCA_014905375.1 Phtheirospermum japonicum | reverse complement strand
AACACGAGAACTTGTATAAAGTGGTTTTTGAAATTATTAACTATGAATCGAAAAGCAATACTAATTAACTTTAACTAATTATCTAAATTAATTAAACTAAACTAATTGACCAACTAGCATGAATTGAACTATCACTACGAATATCAAGCACATGAATTCTCAAGAACAAAATTAATTCTAAAATTCCCAAGCAATTGCATATCATAAACTAATTAACCAAGCATACGTCAGTCGACGCGACTGCGCGTCTGTCTCCAGTTCTCGATCTTTTGCTACTCGTTTCACCGGAAAGCTTGTTCTTCACTTCTTGAACATCGGACCTCGTCTATTACGCGTTAAACTCTTCTGGTTACTTAGCTGTAAGGTGAAAAATAATGAAATATCACCTACTTGCATCAATTACGATCAAATGCGGTAAAATAAGCTGGAATTACAAAAATACGAGATTAAGCTTAAATCGTCCAACTTATACCAAAAACAATAAGAAAAAAAAACTAAAATACTAATAAAAACCAAGACAAATCCGTGCTAATCAACTACCCCACGCTTTATTGGTTTGTTCGTCCTCGAACAAACGATAGATTCAAAGTATAACAAGAAAGAAAATCAGCTCAAGCAATGAGTCGTGCTATGCTACATACATAATTTTTAAAATATAGGTACAAATCACGCAACATCAATCACTCGACCATTATTACATTATCGCTCCAAAAAAAAAATCATGATTCCTCATGAAAGATAATATATAATGGTGTTCGCTCAAAGCACTCAAGTATTTTCTGCATGGGACGTGTATACACTCAAACCATACAATTACATGCACAATAAATAAGCACAGAAAATCAATCTCTTTTCAATCGCAAATTAAGTGTGCTGTCAAAACTAAGAATCGGAAAAGGTCTTCGCGGGTTGTAATGTAAGGCTCTTTGGACGGGTATGGAATATATAAGTCGTGTGGCTAAATAACCCCCCAACTAATCTAATCACGAAGCAAGATGCCTCACCTCGTACAAAAGAAAAACCTCACTAAACGCTTATAATGTAGCCTTTAAATTATGCTATTTTCCAACTCGCAAACCGTAAAACCGACTTGAAGCTCAAACCACTTATTACAACTTAACTCCTTGCCTTTTAAGCATTAGGTTTCATAACAAAATAAACAATAAAACATAAGCCTTCATTAGCGCGTAGGCAATGACTATCATAATTCACCATCCTTCTTGTTTTCTTTTTCTTTTTCTCTTTTTTTTTTATAATCCCTTCTAATTCTTTTTAATGGGGTCGTTCCTTTTTTTCTTTTATTGAAGGATGATGATCCTTTATTACAAAAATTCATAAATCCCTTGTAAAAACTCCAAAACACTAATAACCAATACAAATTACCAACTCCTACCCTACACTTTTAATGGGTTGTAGGGGTCAACTCAAAAAAACTCATGGCTATAGGCATGGATTATTTGGCTATGAGGGGCTCATTCAGAATTTATAGTGGCTAAAATATATGAATATGGCCGGAATAGGGTTTTATATGTGCCTTAACGTCATTTACAAAGTCAACTACACACAGCGATTTCAAAGAGATCTCAAACCAAAACTCATTCAAGCACATGCAATGATGATAATCACTCAGGCTACTTACAGGCTTTTTGCATGAAATATTTTGAATTGACGCTGCTTTTAAGGTTTCATGAAATCAATTGCGTCCAAATACCATTTTACAAATATATAATAATAATTTTGAAAATTTTTATGCACTTATGCACGCTCAAAAGACAAAAACCTCAAATCATACTTAGCTAACTTTGACAGGTAAGCCATACAAACACAATACAGCGCAGAAATAGTGATCAATCACGTAAAATTTAGCACTACAACCCACGAAAAATTTTAAATTTGCACAAATTTCAACTATAATTCACACTCAACCATCCCCCCCTTAACAATGTGGCAAACTCCTGATTGCCATAAATATAAAGAAAATAAAAGCAAGGGAGATAAGAAGACATCCCTGAAAACTCGATAGTTGAGTCTTTCCAAAATGTTTGTGCAATAATCCTTCGTCTTGAACACGTGATTGGAATTGTCTTAAATTAAAACGATTGTAGTCAATTGTGTTGCGCGCAAGTACCCGGTGGCACATCGTGTGGAATTGAATCGGCCGGATTGCGGCTCATCAAAAGGTTGCCGGACTGCGGCTAAATTGGGTCGGATTACGACCTCGATCGGCGGAGATGAAATCGTAAAATTGGATTTCCTGCACATCAACACACACATAAACGCACCACGACAATTGACACAATAAAAACAAAAATAAACTAAAAAAAATCGAAATAAAAATTAAAGAAAAACTAACGCTTGGGTTGCCTCCCAAGAAGCGCAACATTTTACGTCGCATGCTCGACGCGTTTCAACGATCAATACTCGACTTGCGGTGGATCACCTAACTCCACCATGTCACTCGCTTGAAACTCCTTCTCAAATGTTTCGTTGGGGTCCATAGTCTCAAGGTCCACTCCAACGTCACAAAAATCAATACCAAATAGCTCGGCCACCTCCTCCATGCTAAGAAAATCATTGTCGTTCTCGACGTTCACCTCGTCCAAAACCGTTATGCTCTTAAGCTCTCGGACGCATGTATCTACCGGGTCAACGAACGAACATTCTTCTTCTTCCATCAATGTCACAGGGCAATTATTCACATCTCGCAAAGAAAAAGTAACCGTCTCTCCCAAAACAGACATGCTCATCCTCCCTTTGTTCACATCAATCACCGCATGGGAGGTAGACAAAAATGGACGGCCTAAAAGAATAGTATGCCCCTTGTCCTCACTCGCATCTCTCCAACATCCAGCACTACGAAGTCTACCAGAATTATTAACTCTCCTACTTTCACCAAAATGTCTTCAACAATTCCCAATGGTTGACGAGTTGAACGATCCGCTAATTAGAGATGCATCCTTGTCGGCTTCAATGGTCCTAAATCAAATTGCTTATAAAGGGAATGCGGCATCAAGTTAATTCCCGCGCCAAAATCAAGCATTCCACGCGCTTGTTGCCCATTCTCCAATGTAATATTGACACAAAAGCTTCCAGGATCCTTCTCCTTCGCAGGCAGTGGTTGCTTGCATAGCGCACTCACCTCCTTCGTTAGAGGAACGTACTKATTTGTCTCCGAAYGCCTATGTCTTGTRGCAAGCTCCTTGAAGAACTTCMCATATGCCGGYATCRTTTTGATCACATCCAAAAGAGGAAGGTTGATGTTGACGTTCATCAGCAACTTATAAAGCTCCATGAACTTCTTATTCTCCTTTGCCGGTTGTAGGCGACTTGGAAACGGAACTCTTTCATACTTCTTCTTAAGCTCTTCATCATTGTTTTTGCTCGTAAGCTTCCCCTTCAACTCTTCTGGTACGTAAGGATTTGCAGTCTTATGTAGCTTGTCTATCGTCTTAGATTGACCTTCTTTTATCATCTCCTTTTCACCTTCGTCTTCTATCTCTACTCCATTATCAACCACTTTTCCACTTCGTAGGATCTTGATGGCGGAGGCTTGCTCCGTTTGACTCGGAAATTTGTCCTTTGCCTTTTCCAATTTTGCAATAGAAACCGCAAATTGTCCCATCGTCTTCTCCATTAACTTCATGCTTATAGAAATTTCTCGTACCGCATTCGTGAGGTCATTTACCTGCTTGGGTAAACTTTCTATATTTCTCATCTTGCTAGAAAGATCGTCTAGTCATACGTTCACCTTCTCAAGTCCATCTCGATTTTTGAGCGTCTCGGCCACTTGATTTGTTGCCAAACCAACAGTTGATCGTTCACTTGGGCTGAACTTGTCGTTTGCGCCTTGGTTGTTGTTGGTGGTGCTAAATATTTAGGGTCAGTTTGTTTGGGCATTGGCACATAGTTTGGACTCCCAGGACCATACTTCAAATTTGGATGATCGCGAATGCCATTAGTATAGGTAAACTTTTATCTCGAATTATTGGATTGCAAGTTTTCGATGGCGTTTACCTCGACATCCCCTTCATCCTCAAAAATTACTTGACATGCATTTGCCCCATGTCCAAACGCTCCACATATTCCACATGTTTTATGGGAAGGTTGCGATTGTTGCGATTGTTGCTTCATCATCATGCTCGTCAACAACTCCACTTGCTTTGTAAGTTTATCGATCTTGTCCTCCTCTGCTCGCACAACTGAAACCTCATTCACTCTAAGTTTTCGAGGCCTTGAACTTGTTTGCCTCGACTTATCACTTAATGATTCGAAAAGATCTCTTGCTTCCTCCGCGGTTAAGCCCCCGAAATCTACTGCTCGTGTCTCCACTTGTTGCTGGAAATTTGGCAATAATCCTTCATAAAAGTAATTATTGACCATTTCGTCATTGTTACCATGATGTGGACATGCATTTAGGAGCTCCTTAAAACGATCCCATGCCTCGTGAAACAATTCGCCATCCAATTGCTCGAAGTTGGAAATTTCCTTCCTCAACTTTGTCGTCATTTGGGCTGAGTAAAATCTTCCCACAAATTTCTTGTAAACCATCCCCCAATTTATTAGGAAATTAGGTTTCAATTGATTAAACCATCGTTTTGCTTTATCTTTCAGGGTACTAGGGAAGTATCTCATTCTAAGTGTCCTTCACTGAGTCCTCGATCTTGAATCCCAGACAGTGCTATGTAAAATTCTCAAACGAACTCGAGTGGGTCTTCATTCGGCAAACCATAGAAAGAAGGTAGTCTATTCAAATCGTCGGTCCTCAAGTTGTAGTTCCTAGCCGCTTGGCCTAAAACTATCGCTGAGCTATATGGTCCAATGGTTGGACATGCGAGATCACCTTGTTTTCGTATGTTTTGATATCGAGGGGCATGTCTTCCTCCAAAATTCGCACGTCTCCCTCCAAAATCGTCCCTATCCTCATAGTAATTATCTTCATTAAACTCGTTCTCATCCTCATATTCATCGTCTAGTGCATCGTCGTCTTCACCATCATAGTACTGTCGTCCTCCTCGTCTATTTTGGAAACGGTTCGGTGCTCGCTCCTGATTTAAATTCTCATTGTGTTGTTGGTCATTTTGGGGCTGGGGCCCGCCATTACCAACTTGGTTGTGTAAGAACTCCTCGTTTGCACGAGCGTTGTATGCTCGAGCTTCCGCTCGATTCCTAAAGTGCTGTGGACGGTTGACTTGATTTCCTTGAATCACTGCTTGACGATTATCTTGGCCTTGGGGCTCCCCGTTGTTTGGATCATTGAGGAACTGGTTTCCTTCTTGATTCTCTTCATTATTGATCCTTTGGTTGTTTCCGTCGTTATGCGCTTGATTAGGTTCAAGAATCGGTGGATCTCCTTGACGATTATCATCTTGTGGGTCTCCAAAGTTTAGATCATCGGTGGGCGGCATCCCATATGGTTGGTATCGTAGAGGGGTATTATTGTCATTTCCTTGCCCTCGGCCACCATTCGTTCATCCTCCTCCTCCTCCCTTGGTCCTCGGCCTCAAATAGGGGTAGTGTTTGACATGTTGGCCGAATTTGATTTACGATTAATTGCGTCGGGGGAATGAAAGAGTCTGCTCGGTCTCCCAACTCGTTCGATGTTGTCTATATATATAGCAAGTTCATTTCTAAGACTTCGACGTCCTAGCATCAACAACAAACAACATCAACGCATCGAGTGGCAAACAAATAACCTTTATACAAATAAACGGAAGAGCATAAAATAACACGAACAAACATTATCAAAACCTATTTCAGTCCCCGGCAACGACGCCAATTTTTGATTCGAACTTTTGTGTGTGCCTACTTTATAAATAATTGTAAGAAATTTAATAGCTCGCCCGCAAGAGAACGGGATCGCGTGTAGGTTTGGCAAGCTTAACTCGAGTCGTCTCTCAAGGACTGACGTTCGGGATTTTTAATGTTTGTTTAATCACAATGTTTAAACACGAGAACTTGTATAAAGTGGTTTTTGAAATGATTAACTATGAATCGAAAAGCAATACTAATTAACTTTAACTAATTATCTAAATTAATTAAACTAAACTAATTGACCAACTAGCATGAATTGAACTATCACTACGAATATCAAGCACATGAATTCTCAAGAACAAAATTAATTCTAAAATTCCCAAGCAATTGCATATCATAAACTAATTAACTAAGCATAAGCAATAAATGAACTAAGCATGAACAATCTCATCACCAAGCATGAGCGAAGGTAAAACGCAGCAACTAAGTAATTATTAAAAATGAAATCTAAGGTTCAAAGTTTCAGCGACTCAACGTTTAACGATTCTAATTATCAAACGAAAAGCAATAAATACTTAAAAACATGAATTAACTAACAATTAATTTAAGAAAAATAACTAGAGTTTAGAAAACTTATTATTGACTAAAAAGTGCTGAAAGATTGCTGTAGATACGGACTACGAACGGTTGATCTTGGTCGATAAAATCGGAGTTTGAACGAACGTCTTCGTCTCGGTGTTTCGGATCTTGAATCTTCGACGTAGATCTTGAAAATATATTGGAGGGTGTTGAAAATAGGTTTCTCAACCCTAGGTAAGTGTTTTGGGTCGTGGTTGTATGTTTAATCCGAATTATGAAGGGTTTATATAGTTATTTCATGACTTGATGCACAAGAAACCCTAAAATCCGAATTCTGGGCTGTCGCGTCGACGGTGCGTCGACTGACGCGCGCTAGTGCTCGGCGTCGGTGCTGCCTGGGCGTGCGCGTCTACTGGGCGGGTGCGTCGACTGGGTGCGTCGACATCGATGCTTCAGCAAGTTGCATCGACGTTGCGTCGACATCGGTGCGTCGACATCGACGCTTCAGCAAGTTGCGTCGGCAGTGCGTCGACGCTGCGTCAACTGACGCAGATCATGGCTCACGTCGACGGGGCGTCGACGGTCACGTCAGTCGACGCGACTGCGCGTCTGTCTCCAATTCTCGATCTTTTGCTACTCGTTTCATCGGAAAGCTTGTTCTTCACTTCTTGAACATTGGACCTCGTCTACTACGCGTTAAACTCTTTCGGTTACTTAGCCGTAAGGTGAAAAACAACAAAATATCACCTACTTGCATCAATTACGATCAAAATGCGGTAAAATAAGCTGGAATTACAAAAATACGAGATTAAGCTTAAATCGTCCAACTTATACCAAAAACAATAAGAAAAATAAACTAAAATACTAATAAAAACCAAGATAAATCCGTGCTAATCAGACATCGAGGTAATTACAGTTCCTACATTTGGTATGAATACATGAACACTTTGGTTTTCCACCGTCCTTCATTGCAAGATGTGTGAGCGCAAAATTGAATGAAACTCTCCGCCCTTTCATGAACGGTTTGGATAGATAACCATCCGCCCTCTGTTTGATGTCCAACTATGATCAAAACTCATCCTATAATTTCCTAATTAGGATTAATTAATGATTCATAAATAATAGGTGATAGTGATTGAATTATAGATAAGTGGACAATATGATGAGGGTGCATATATATAACAATTGGATTATTGGTAAGGGTCCTATCCCATTCAAAAATGTGATCTTCATTAATACAATTATCTTAGTATGTATTGAGGACCTGAGAACTTTGGCATCATGTCCCCTTAGTTCTCTAAGTACACATGCACCCGAGAACAAAATAGAGATAGAAACCGGAATTTAAAAGTCCACAAAACACGTATAGTGATAATCACATTACAATCACATTCTCTAGTTGTCTAAATAAGTTGACAATTTAGAATTTAGTATCAAACTCTCCATTCAACACTAAATCCCAAACGGGTCAACGGTAAGGTGTTTGAGCGCGAAAGAAGAACACAACTACAGTAATTAGTTATTCCGACGGATGTCGTCCGTCGGTGAAATAGATCCATCGATAATCAATGAATTACCATCATAACCTTTTAGTTTGTAAACCATAATATTCAATAATTTAATATATTATCAACACAATAGTCAAAATCATAATTCAGAATATATATCAAATAAAACATTTACCATCAAATTTCAAAATATCAAATCCATGAGTGGAGGACAAAACCTCCTGGCCGGCATCGTAAACCACATCATCAACCATCGATGTCAACAATACCAGAATGTCACAATCCAAAGTACAACCACAAAATATATAGTAATCAAAACATTCACCACCATATTTCAAACCTCGAATTTGTGTTTGGACGAAAAAACCTCCCAGTCGGCACCATAAACCACATCATCAACCACTGATGTCACCACAACACCAAGTACAATCACAAATCAAGCAATCAAAACACAAATAAATCCATAAATATACATAAGACTAATTTAAGAATGTTACATGGAGTGATGGTATATTCAAACAATATAACATAATTCGGCCATAATATTCCAATTAAACACTAAATTAAACCTAAATTTTGAATTTTACCTTAATTATCTGTATATTTAACAATTCAATCCTAATTTTTAAGGACTTCCTAATTAACCCTAAATTAACTCTAGTTTTAGAAATCAACACTTGTTTTATAAATAATTATAATTCAACCCTATTTTTTGACATAATTCCTAATTAACCCTAATTTTTGAAATCAACTCCCTAGTTTTTAAATTGTTACTAATTAAACCCTAAATTAATGGTAATTTCTTAAACCGACCTTAACTGTCTAAATAATTGCAATTGAACCCTAATTTCCAAAATGATTCCTAATTAACCCCTAAATTAACTTTAATTTTTGAGATCAATCCTAATAATCTAAATAATTACAACAAAATCCTAAATTTTTAAATAATTCCTAATTAGCCCCAAAATTAATCATAATTTTTGAAATCAACCCTAATTATCTAAATAATTACTCAACCTTAATTTTTGATTTTTTTTTCTAATTAAAACGTAAATCAACCCTAATTATTTAAATAATTACAATTCAACTTTTATTCTCGAAATAATTCCTAATTACCCCTAATTATGTAAAAAAAAAATACAATTGAAATCTAAAACTAGAAAACCTACCTAAACTACGAGGATGGAGGTAGAAATAAAAGGTGGTAGGGGAAATTATTTTGCCCAATTATCATATAATTAGTTTAGAATAAAGAAAAAGAAAAGTAAATATTAAAAAAAAACTGCGTGGAAGGTGGCAACTAGCGGCCAATGAAGGTGGTGGTGGGTGGTGAGTGGCGGTGGCGGTGATTGTAGTTGTGGTGGTGTGTCAGTGGTTGTTAGCTGGCAATGGCGGTGGTTGCAGTAGTGGGCTGGCGATGGAGGTGATGGTGGTGGTTGGCGTGGTGGCAATGGTGGTGGACATTGAAGGAGAGAAAAAGGAGAGAAAGAGGAAGAGGGGTGGGGGAAAAATGGGATTCTTGTGCCCTAATGCCCTTTATATACTCTCAGGTATCGAGGACAAGGGCGTCACTGGTACATTATTTTTCATGAATTATAAAACCACCGACGGGCATGGCTACCAGTATACAAGGTCGTCGGTCTCCGGTCAACATATCCATTATTAAATTATGGCGCTAATCATTGGTGCCATAATTACCAATGTGATTGCCGATAGGTATAACTTTTTGTAATGCCGTCGGTATTCTCTCCGGTGTAAATTCCTTACTGTCCATCGGTATGTCCATTGGTAATTTTAGGGTTTACATACATTGGTAAATTTCATCCATATTTCTAATTTCTTTCATAATGTTTGATGTTCTTGCTTTCTTTTTCCTTGATTTCTTACAATTTCACTTAATGATAGGCGAGCTAGTTGTTTTAGGGCTTAGATGAGTTAGAACCATTAATTGGGCATTTGCTGAGTGTTTAATTGTGTGTTTCTTATTTGGATGGTTTTAAATTACAAAATTAATTATTTGCCCAACTCTTAATTAGTTTTGGAGACAGTTTGAGACCAAAAGGTGATATCAATGTTAGATTGAAGTCAAATTGAGGTTGGGATTGACAATCCTGATTATGCTCATTAAATACTTGATAAATTGCTCAATTGATCATAGAGACGAGTCTAGTGCCCTGGACCCTCGTTTTATTGCTTTTATTTAAATTCTCATCCTAGTTTTAAAAACTAAACCCCATATTATGTGCTTGTGTGATTAGAATAGATTTTTATTTCTTTATTTTCCCTTTCGTATTACAAACAAAATAATCACTTCTAATTAACCTTTCTCGAGAGATACA
This sequence comes from Phtheirospermum japonicum, assembly GCA_014905375.1. Taxonomy (NCBI): domain Eukaryota; kingdom Viridiplantae; phylum Streptophyta; class Magnoliopsida; order Lamiales; family Orobanchaceae; genus Phtheirospermum; species Phtheirospermum japonicum. Next base: position 422,993 of record BMAC01000444.1, on the reverse strand, counting down.
ACTTGTGAAGTGTTCGCCGCATTACGAGAAGAACTCAAAACTCTATAATTTAAAAGAGTGCAATGTAATCTCTTGACCAAATGCCACTATAATAATAACACTAACTTTATTTTTTGGGTTTCATTACTCGTATTTATTTTGTCTTTGTTAATTTTTATATTTATTTTATTATATTCTATAATTTAATGGATTTTATTAAAATATATTAGTCTTTTAGTTTTTATTTGGTCATCCATATCGAATAATCATTAGATTTGTTAATTATATAGTTTCATGACTTTACTTCATAAGTATTTGGTATGTTTTATTTGTTATATGTTTTGAAATTCATTTCTTGAGATTTCGACTTATTTAAATAATATATTTACATTTTTAAACGTTTGATACAATTTTATAATCATTTAAACAATTATTAGATTTAAATTTATTAGTTCTCAATTGAAATTATCAATTACTTTTTATCAAGATGAGCTTTATAATTTACTGCAAGTACATCTATATAATTTAGATATCATCATATAAAATTACATAAACAAAAGCTCGCATATAGAGCCATGGGGGTATAATATGTGTACTACATACAATAGCATTGAGTCATTCATTTTATGAATATTAAATCAACGTTTATGATTTAAATTCCTTGAATACATTATTTTATTACATCAATATTAAGTATAAAACCTTCATTAATAGTATGTTCATTTGGACGGGTGATGTGTCCTAAGTAGTTGAACACCTCAAGACTTGGGTTGAGCGGCGTCCAACCTCTTTCTTTAGACCAACCTTTAAACAATGTACCATGGCGCTTTAGGTGTAGACACTCTAATACTCAAGTCAAGTTACGAAATCACTCGAATATGTTTAAAGCATGTAAGAAGATTAAAGTATATAATGAGCTCTTGAGTACCTATTTATAAGAAGTAAATACTTGTTCCATAAGTAATAAATCCGGTCTTTTAGAAGGAAATTAGATATTCTCACACCAAAGAGGAGATCCTTCCTTTGGGACTCTTTCTTGAATTCTCACCTCAAGCCCCAATAGCTGTTGGGCCTCGAAGACCCATAACTCATGCACGGAGGACCTTTCATAGGCCGAGCTCTCCCACTCATTAGCTGAGATGCTATCAATCAATCCAGTCCTTAAGCACACTCTCAGCTAGAGAAAAACATCAATAAGTTGTGAAATTAAGATCAAAATGCACTACTTGATAAGGTCAGACCCTCGCACACTCTGGGCTAGGTGATGCTTGCTTCGTAAAAATTCCGTTAAGCTCAGGTTGGTCCAACCGAGCTAACATTATTGGTCACATTAGGAGTCACCCCTACTCTGCTTGGTCTAGGGATAAGAGCGAGTAGAGTAAACTAAAAAGAGTTTTCATCTATCCACTTAACGCATGTGTCATAAAGCTTCAACTAATGTGATAAAAAAATTGAACATTCTTTTATCCACCACACAACAAACCTTAGAGTCCCGAGGTGCTCCTCAGCAAAACCTAACCACTCAGAAAAGAAAAAAAAAGAATGATTTCAGAAGGTGGCAAGAGATCCAAACATGCTCTCAAAATCACTTAAGGTCTAATACTCACAAGTATATATTAGGTCATACATTCCTATAAATAGGATGCCTAAAGCTCTGCTTTGAACACAATACTCGAGACCTTCATAATCAAACTCTCAAAGAAATTAGTAATCTTCTTTCTTTCATAGCAAATCAAATAACTCACACAACAACTTCATCATGAGTATATTTTTTATTCTTATGCTTTTATATAAATTTGTTTTCAATATATGCCCATATAATCTTCGCTCTCCCCTCTTCTACTGATATTTTAATCCACACAAAACTAAGCATGTTGCCAAAAAATTCAAGTTCTCAGAACCTACCTCAGACGAGGAGACCTCCTCTTCTACCTTCTCCTTGCTATCATCCTATCCCCATCAATCCACCATAGTTCACTCTAAGGCAAAATAAAAAATAGCACTTTGCAAGTAACCAAAACGCTATCTAAAATTCCCTTCTCATCATTCATAAAAAAGAGGCTAACCCAAATTTAAATAAAAGATCTATTCAAATCATCAACCAACTTTAATATTATCTAACCCATTTAATCAGACATATCCAATAATACTCCAATAAAAATAGCCTCACTTTTTTCGAAGATCAGGTACACAGAAACCTACACCTACCTTTCCACTCTTCCTAATCGCTATTAACACAAAATAATAATTATCTCTCAATTAATTACCTCCAAACTCTTTCCCCTTTATGGCATGATAAATAAACTTTTTCGAATTTTATAAAGTAGAACCCGATGTGAACTTCTTCCACTATTGTTTTGGACTTAAAGGTTCCCAAAACACCTCCTTTTATCTAATATCATGCCCCAAATCTCACTTTCTAACTGATCTCCCCTCACACATAAAACATTAGTACCAAATTATTCTTATTTAATGCCTTAGGATCTTGACCCATTCCTTCCGAACAACTAGCGAGTTAACTCCCCGAGACCAAAAAATCGATAATCGAGCTCATTGAAGCACTTGGGACACCAAATTTCATAATGGAACGATTATTTCGTCAATGTTATTTCTCTAACCAGTTTGCCCCTGCTTTTATCCCAATTCGGGATAAGCCAAAAAACCATCCATCCAGCCTACATTCTGGGCAGTTGAATTATTATATACAAGCATAATCATAACTTCATGGTGTAACCATACTCACTTGATATATCACTTCATTTTTTGGAAGAATCATTGTTCAAAAAGTTCTACATCATCCAAGATACCTACCAACAAGCCCTCCCCTACTCAAAAGAAAAAAACACGTACAGCTACAAAGGCAGAAAAGGATGCAAAGGATTCCAAAGCTAAATCTCTACCTACCTCTTATGTCACCACGTGGTCCTACATAGACTTCCCCCATGTATCCTAATGCAATGGGTGAACAAAAGAAATTCCAGGTGAGTAGCTCGCCTCTTACCCAGAGGATCAACATCCAAACTAATGAGGGTACTAACGACCCTCTTGAGGAGAGAACCTTAATGGACACCAACAACATGATATAATTCTTCCCAATTCTAACTAGCCTCATACCTGATGTTGAACATCAGAAAACCCTAGAATATTCCAAGTCTAGGCTAACTCAGTTCATGATGTGCTATCTTGCCAAGGTAAACAAGTAAATATATCCTTCGTACACTGTATATCAACTCCTCTAATCATAATTTATTAAACCCAAACGATTTTCATTGGCTATCACCCTCGTCGAGGTTTCTATACATGAAGAATCAGAAAAAATCTCCTCCCAAGTAGTGAAATTGGAGCAATAATTGACAGAAGCAAACTATCGGTTAGATAAAAATAGCGCCCTATAGATCCAAGGTAAAGAGGTACTAAAAAGGTCTTAAGAAGACCTCCAATGTCCAAAGCCAAAGCATCATCCACTAACACTGCAATAAAGAAACCTCAAGATAATGTAAACCACTCAAAAAAATAATATGCTGAGTTGATATCCTTATAAGGTGCTAATAAAGAGGCAGCTATGAAAGAAGGTATGTTGGAGAGCTAGAGGACGTTTCTACTGTCCAAGGTAGGACATGAATTCTTAGAGTCCTAAGGAGAACAAATTCTAGAAAAGTACCAAAACTTAATGACATATATACAATGCCTTATTCCGAGTGCCATGGATATTTCCACTTGACTTTAGAAAAACTAGAAGAGCAAATATCTTCTCCGGGCATCCGAGGCTTAATTAATAGCGATAAAGCCCGTATGGGGATGCCATGTACCTCCGTCTGGAAAGGGAATCTAAATGAGATAGCCTCATTTCAGTGATGGAAATTCATGTTGCAAGATGCCCTTCGAGAAGCCGATATGAGGTCCAAGCTCGACCTCCCTCTATTGGCAACTGTACCCAATAGAACTAACTGTGCAAGGAAAAATTAACGAGCTAGATGCCGACTCGTATGGAGATATAATAGTCTAAGATACCCCCTAAAATTAGCCAATCCATCAATCTTCCCAAATGAGACTTCAACTTGTGAAGATCCATTTATCTTATGACATGTGTAATAGAGAGCGACCTGATAAGCCCAGGTCGCCTGGTCATAAACTGCTTAGCGACCTCAAGAAGAGTGCAGTGCCAGGTCGCACTGTTGGCGACCTAATGCCTGGCGACCTGGTGTTGAGCACAGTGCCAGGTCGCATGATTGGTGACCTCTCAGGTCGCACGTTCGRTCGCTCRAAGGTCGAGAGTACTACCAACAATGAGTCRCAGGTGAGGACAATCTACCCGACGTCAGCTGATGGTGTCAGCCCCAATTCAGTACATCCAGCTGTTAGGATGTACTGTAGCAATAGTAACCACATGATTTGAATTAATGTACTGTAGCAGTTCTARCCACATATTTTAGGGTTACCTTTAMTATAAATAGTGGCACATTCTCTGATGTAATTATGCAGAAATGAATGAATGAAATCTGGGCAAAAAGTTAAATACAAAATATCTCAAATATGTGTTCTTCACTTTCTTTCAATGTGCACCTTTCTCTTAATTTACATTTAATTATGATTTCACTTTTTTTGCAAGTGTGTTTTGACTTGTCTGCTTTTTCCCCTTTACCAAACCCATGTTGATCATAACACAAATATCTCAATAATATTTCTAGAATCTCTCCGAAACTTTACACAACAAGTTGTTCCATATAACTTAATATCTAATTTGTACAGATAAACCAATCAATATATGTTTCTTGAAAAAATTCCACAACTCTGAGTTTATCACTCTAGCTTGGGCCTTCAGCCAACCCAACTTTCTGAAGAGATAGTAGCCAATCAATTATTTGGATATCAGATGGGACTCCCATTAACCGACTGAAGAAAAAGATCCAATAAACACTCAAAATTCCATCAAGACTTTTGAGAGTAGAGCTGCAAAGACCCTGCTTCATCTACCATTTTCTAATTGGTCTACACAGGGGAGGTGCAATGTTTTTTAGGTGAGATGTCACTTCGGACTCATCTTCTCATGCATGCATTCATACCTATTTAAAGCTTCCTTATATAAATCTCTTTTCTCACTCCTCTTCCTCTTCAAAAACACACTACAATCATTTTCTCTCTCTCATAATGTTTATTTCTGAGAATAGCTCCTCCGATGGTGAAACCTCCCAGCTTCTAGAACTCCATGTGGAGTGCGACCGTCTCAAAATTGATGTCACCAATCTTGAATTCAAGGTTACGAACCTTGTTCTCAAGAATGAAGTAGGTTCTTAAGAGAAATTACGCCTGACGGCGTAGAACTTAAGCCCGCAAAGGCAACTAGCCAACCTCCAACAACGGATGTGGTGCATAAGTCAAACATCTATAGAGCCCTATAAATTGGCAGATAGGGGGTCCAATAACGGCTCACAACCCCTATTCTTATTATTCGGTTTCCTTTTTATTTCTTATTGTTTATTTTTTTTTATCTTCTTTTGTATCAAATGGGACTTCGGGCTGTGGGGCTCTATATCTGTTCATTAGTAATGTAACCAGTTATCCCAAAACTTGCATACGTGCGCTTTGCATTGATCATAGTTCGTATGTAAGGAATTAAGATTAATATATTTACTCATAAATGAATCTTCAAATAGATCCTATGAGTAATTTAATTATCCAATACACCCATATGTCGGACTCCTTATGTCAATTTCTCCGCTCACATCATTAGGAAATTAAATAATAACATCAATGATAGATTACCCACTCATTAAGAATATCAAATATCTCCACACAACATTAACCTTGTCAAATAAATAGCATAATTCAGAAGTGGATAGGAATTTAAAAGCATAAACATGAAATGGAATCTTAAGTGATCTTATCGTGAGATGATGTATTATTCTAAGGAATCAACTAAGAAAAACTCATGTTCCAGGAGAGATCATTCAGTATGTAATTGCAGTTCATCTCTTAAATTAGGTGCAATGATAATTCAGTGCACCATCACAAATTGACTCGTTGTTTTTGTAAGAATAAATCACAAAGCCTCCTCGTAGCGTGTATAACTTTAGCTTGTTTTATCAACAAAGATGTAATACATCAGCTAGTTAGAAGGAGCTCGCTTATCCAATCATAGGATATGCAAGCCAGGTCCAATCTTCCATTATCATTAGATTAGGGAGAGTTTGAAACAAGTGAAGTACATCTATCCCAAGTTGTGCAAATTGGCCTCTTGACTAATCCATAATTATCATCAGATCAATAAGAGTTAGGGACAAAAGGAGCAACATCCATCCCAATCATAAGCTGTGCAATATGGAGCCCCTTTTCTTATTCACCATTATAATTAGATCAAAAAGAGTTCAGAACAAGGGGAGCACATCCAACCCAGTCATAAATTGCATAAGATGAAGCCCCTTTCCTGATCTACAGTTATCATCGGATCAAAGGGTTTGGAACAAGGCGAGCACATCTAGCCCAGTCGTAAGCTATGCAAGCTGGAGCCCATTTACCTGATCTATTAATGTCATCAGATCTAAAAGAGCTTAGAACAAGGGGAACATATCCAGCCCAGCCGTAAGCTGGGCAAGATGGAGCTCCTTAGTTAATCCTTAATTATCATAGAATTAGGAAGAGCTCAGAACAAGAGGAGCACATCCAACCTATTCATATGTCGCATAAGCTGGAGACCATTGCTTGACCCATAATTATCATCATATCAGAACGAGTTCAAAACAAGGGGAGGACATCCAACTCAGTCATAAGCTTTGTAAGCTAGAGTCCCTTACCTAATCCATAATTATCATCGGATCAGAAAGTGTTCAGTGGGCCAAATACTACAAAGAATCTAGAAATGTTCTGAATGCAACTCGTCTAATAATTAGTTTTCAAAAGAAACAGAAGATACTTTAATGATAATATAATGTAGGTTACAAGGATACCCTATATGTATGCTTGTGCTTCAGCAAGGCATGCCCTCTAAGTTAACCTTGCTTTCCTCATCAGGTATTCATTCTGCACTCTTATTTTCTTCTAGAGGTGATTCTGATGGTCCACCTTCTAGAGCCTCTATCCTGGACCTCTTAGTCATTAGGCCTTCAATCCTAGCCTTAAATCCTTTCTTATGAACTCGTATGTCCTAAAATTAGAGGTGTGATAGCAAGAGTGTGAATGATACTGGTCTCCGATCACCGATATGACCTTGTTATCTATTATGGATTTAAGACACCTATGATATATCAATATCAATGCTTAGAAAGAATTCAATAAAGGTCACCCTAAGACAAAATTGTAGGATGATGCAATATCCACCACAAGGAACCTTACTATTATAACTTTGTTTCTGAGGTACTCCCCCAGCACACTACAAGCAGAACCACTTTAGCAAATGGAAAGATCTCTGCCCCACTAAATCTATAGATAGGGGTATTCACAGCTCCTAGGTCTATGTTCAATCTCATCTGCTTAAAATAATTGTATTAACAATATATCTATTGAACTACCCGTGTCCACAAACACCATTTGCACACCATATCCAACAATTTCAATAGTTATCCCCAAAGAATCATTTTGAGGATCTTGGATACCCCTTACATCATCAAGCTCGCACTGTACTATGGGCTCACCTCTTCCATCTTCACTACCCCGATTGGTGCCATTTTGAAGAGAAAAGTTTTGATGGTGAGTATTCCCGCCTGTCACGCGGGTGACCCGGGTTCGATCCCCGGCAACAACACCATTTTGAAGAGAGAGGTTTTAGTGGTGTAGTATAGATAAGGGTTCATATGGCTTGGTATTATCGGGATTCGATTGATTTGTGCGAATCAATGAGTTTCTAACTTGAGAAATTAAAGGGAAAACTAAAATAAACAAAAACTTACGAAAATAAATGAGAAACTATGCGAAACTATGAAAAGTAAAGCAAGTATTTCGGATGCCTCATGCGTGTGCCATATTGAAATTGCAAGGAATAATCAAAATAAGAAATAAAAAGCAAAGAAACAAAAAGGTAAAACATGAAAACCTAAGGTACAACTATGCATGCATGATCATAAAAATCTAAATAATGCAAATCAACGAAAATCAAAAGCACCAATAGAAAGAGTAATAAAAGTTGACGTGAAAGTTAAAAACTTTTCGAGAAATAACTAGAAACGAAGAGTAGATCTAGGATTCAACATAAAACCATGCATGAAAATAAAATTCAAAATAAAACATATGAAATACTTGAACTAAAAACGATCAAGAACTCGATCTATAATCAAGGTGTGTCACTCACCTAGATTCCATAAACCGAATCACAAATCTAACAATAAATCTAAGAGCTAAGACAAAATGCATAAATTGAAGAACAAGCTTGAAATTGAAGAACAAGGAAGAAAATAATGAAAAACTTACTTGAATTAAGAAAGAGAATCCAAAAACTTGAATGAAATCACAAAGCAAATAAAATCCAAGTGATGGCTTGAATTCTTCTTGAGCTTACAAACTCAAGAAAAATTTTGAGATTAAATCAAATATCTAAAGAGAAAAATTAAATACCCAAAACCATGCAAGAGTTGGGAGGAGAGTGGATCCCTTGAGCTAGTGAGAGATGCCCTATTTATACTAGGTTTAATTGGGGGTAAATGGGTTAAATAAGCCTTAAATCTTGGATTTCCCAGATTTGACCAAGTTTGACCCAAAATGACCCATTGGCTTGATGCTTGGCGAGGCGTGGCGAGGCTTGGCACGAGCACATGCGTGGGCACAGGCTGGGCGCGAGCACATGCGTGGGCATAGGCTAGGCGCGAGCACATGCGTGGGCACAGGCTAGGCGCTGACTTGGGCCTCAATGCCTTCACCTATAAAATAGAAATTTTGAACATAAAAACCCAAGAATCACAAAAACATCACTAATATCTTATACATAAGGTTAAAAACAATAAAACAAGTAAACAACCTAATAACCTAACGAAGACTCAAAACCACTATAAATAACATTAAAACCTAATTAGAAATACAAGAAAAATACCACAATTACATGCAAAACAACCACCCACACTTATTGGTTTGTTCGTCCTCGAACAACGAAAAGAATCGAGAATGTACATGCAATGAATATTATGAAAAAAGAAAAATCCTTGTGCTTATCTTAATTAATATGATGAAAGTATCAACATAAACTCGTTATCGCCAAGCATTGCTCATATTACCTCTTTCTCAAATGAAAACCAAATTGATGACTTCCTCACAAATGGGACTTTGAGGGTGTTCGCTTAATTCACTCAAGTGTTTATTTTATATGGGACGTGTATATGCTCAAATTGGACAATGCATGAACCTTGTCAAGACTTCACAAGTCAGAAACTCAAAATCACCCATTGTACATGACCAAACAAGAATTGAAAGAGGTTTTTATTTCGGGTTGTAATGTTGGCTCTTTGGTAAGGTATGGAATATATAGATATAGTGGCTAACACACGATCAAACGTGATCAGTAATACACGAAACCCTAACTTCTAGAAATCGAAGCTTATAATCGCTTCACCCTTCCCAAATTACCAAACCTTCATTCGAAACCCTTTCTTACACTCACACTTTTCCGACTTTATTTCACAACACTTAGAAGCTTTTTAAATTCGCTTCTTTTTACTAAACTTAGCCTATTAATCATTAGGCTTTTCGCTCGAACGCACGCTTTATCACTTTTCATGATTTGTGTTGGAGTTTATTTGTTGTTGTTGTTGTTGTTGTTGTTGTTGTTGTTGTTCTTCTTCTTCTTCTTCTTCTTCTTCTTCTTCTTCTTCTTCTTCTTCTTCTTCTTCTTCTTCTTCTTCTTCTTTATATGAATATAAGAGACTCAAAACCCAAAACCCACAATTGATTTCCCACACATTTCTAGTCAACTAACAACATACACTCTCTCCTCACAACTTATGAAGATATAAGAGCTAAAATCGAGCTCGGCTAACAAGAAACGGGGCATAGGCTCAAGGGGGATCATTTGGGATATTGAAGTAGCTTATATATTTGGATATGGCCAGAATAAAGGTGATATATGTGCCTAGAGGTCATTTCCAAATTCAATCATGTACGAGCAAAATCAAGCCACCTCAATGCAATTTCTGTAAAAATGCAAGCAAAGCCGATAATTCACACAAGGCTACTCACTAGTTTGCACCGAGTTTTAGAGACAAAATAAAAAGAGCTTTTAGAGCTTTGTAATCTTTTCACGAGTAAATATTGATTATATATATATAGGCGGGTTTGGGACGAAGCACAAAAATTCAACTCCTTACACAAGAGGGCGTATACATGTAAAAACCTGACAAGTAAACTATTCAAACTTTGAAGTATGTGGTGCTTGCTCAACAATGTAATAAACACACAAGATACAAAAATGACTCAACCATATAAATGCGCAATTAGTAAGCGTTACTTCGCCAAGAATGCGTCTCTTCGCCAAGGCTCGAGTTAAGAATGACAAATTATGCTTTGAAAAACCCGGACCCTAACCACCTACCCACCCCACACTTAGACCATGCGATGCCCTTATTGCATTTTAATGAAGATCAAGTAAAAAGGAGGGTGAGATAGAAGCTTCCTTAACCGAGCGATTTTGGGTCGAGCTCAGTGGGGTCCACTTAAGCATCCAAGCAATCCAAGCGAAAACCGAGCATGACTTGTTTCTCCCGGCTCCATGAACGCTACCAACTTATCAAATCAACCAAGGTTAAATTCGAAAAATAAAACTCTATAAAAGAAAATCACACAAATCAAAAACACAAGAAAATATACACATAAATCAAAACAAAACAAAACCAAGGGTTAAAAAGAAAAACCAAAAGACAACACAATTTTTTTTTTTAATTTTTTAATTTTTCGAATGTTTTTGGATTCTTATATAATAACAAAGTAAGAAAGAAATAAATGTAAAAATAAAAGAAATAAACGAACATGGGTTGCCTCCCAAGAAGCGCTTCTTTTACGTCATTAGCTTGACGAACTCCCTTCTTGGTCATGGTGAAGTCGAGATGGGAGGATCCACTAATGCAATAACCTCCTTGTTGGGAGGATCTAATCTTTGAAACATTTCTGGGGCCTTGCATAGCTCAAATGGCATTCGACGAGAAGCAAACATTCCAAATGGGCACAAAGAAGTCATCTTGGCTTGATCCTTGGGATTCGAACGCCTTTGGGATTCTCGAGAGGGTTCGACATCGTCCTCCAAAATGATCTTATGTATGAAAGTTGAAGGGCAGATTCTCTTAATGTCTTCAAGATTCCAACCAATAGCACCCTCATGAGCTCTAAGCACTTCAATCAACCCTTCCTCTTTGTCATGAATTTGTTGCGTCCTTTCCTTGTGGTTGCAAGCATTTTCATATCGAACATTCCAAAACTCATCTAACTCCTCCACTCGTAATATTCTATCTAGACCGACCTCTTTTAATTTTGTATTCGCGGCTTCTATCGCCCGAAAAGCTTCATGCTCAAACTCAACCGTTTTGCTCTCCTCTTCTTCCAAATAGACATACTTGAGGTGAGATGAGAAAGGCTTAAACTCGGGTTTGTGCCTCCTCTCGACCTCATTGAGAACTAGTTCGAGCAATTCAATGATCTCCTCAAGATACTTTTCAAGCTTCTCAATGGGTTTCATTTCCAACCCATCATTAACAATCTCCACCCCCCCTGTAAAACCTCGTTTGCCTTCAACGACACATAAACAATCCTTTTCACATAATCCCTTGGCACATCGAAACACAATTAAATTGTCATTATGAACAAAGGCCTCATTTCCCTTACTATAACCTTCAACACAAGCTCCCGGGTCAAACTCCTCCTCTTTGCTCTCTTCCTCCATATAAATTTGGTCATACAACTCGTGAATCACATCGACATGTAAGCAATCTGCATGAAAGACGCTTGATGGAATAGATGACAAGTTAGCCGTAAAAAACATGACCAATTCACCCGCTACGGACAAAGTAAGATCCTTCTTCCCAACGTCTATTAAACATTGAGTTGTAGCCATGAATGGGTGGCCTAGCAAGATAGTGTGTTCGGCGCCATCATCCTTCACCATGCCAACATCCAATACCAAAAAATTGACCGGAACCATGATCCCTCCAACTTGTACAAGAACATCCTTGATTATCCCACTTGGGTGTCTAATTGACCGATCGGCCAATTGTAAGCGAATGCACGTCTCTTGTAAAGGAGGGAGTTCCAATTGCTCGTATATCGAAAATGACATCAAATTAATACCCGCCACAGAATCAAACATACCCGTAGTGACTTTACCATTCCCAAGTGTGATATCAATACAAACGAGCCGGGATCCGCCTTCTTAAGAGCCAAGAGAGAAGGGTCACAAACCACACTTGCCTCCTTAGATAGAAAAACTCTCATTCGTAGTGCTCACAAGCTTCTTGGAGGAGAGCTCCTTAAAGAATTTGGAATAAGCGGGCATATCTCGGATGGCATTTAGCAAGGGAAGAGTGATTTCTACGTTGGACAATAGATCATAAAGCTTTTGAAATTGTCCATCTTTCTTATCATTTTATAGCTGGGATGGATAAGGTATTGGAGCCTTAGAAGTTGGTGGCTTATAGGCGTTTGAAGACTTGTGTAGGACATCGGGAAGGTCCTTTGCCAACGTAGGACCCACAGGAGTAGAATTGGGAGGATTAAGAATATTTGGAATAGAAACCTCCTCCTCCTCGGATGGTGGGGAAACCTTATTATCAACCACCCTACCACTTCGAAGGGTCGTGACCGCATGAGCTTGCGAAGGTTGTCTTGGAAACTTGCTTTTCTCATGAGCTTGGTTGAGCATGTTCACATCACTTGCTAATTACCCTATTTTAGTATTTAAACCGCTTGTCGTAGCCTCAAGAGCATTGAACTTAGCATCGAACAAAGCCAAAAAAATTAGAAAATGATTGCATTTGTTTCATAATGAGAAAGAGATTTGGATCGGAAGGTGGAGTAGGAGCATTCACCGGAATAGGTGGACGAGACAGATTGGCATAGCTAAAATTTAGATGCATGCGGTTATTTGGATGATAAGGAGGATTGTGAGTTGGCGAACAAGCAAAAGGTGGCTTATAAAAACCGGGTCTCGTTTGATACCTTTGAACCCCACATACTTCCTCCGATTGAGGCATTGGCATATAGAAAGAGGGATTTGAAGGACAATACAAGGTATCATGACCAACTATTACACACGACGCACACGGGGGATTAGGGCTTGAGCTAGATAGCTTAGCGATTTGAGCCTCCATAGCCATCAATTTCTTTTCCAACTCAAGGTCTCTAGGAGAAGAAGCTTACTCACTTCGTTGGCACTAGAATACATCGCTCAAGAAGATTTTTGTTGAGAATTATCGGCTAGATTGGTGAAAATATTGTGAACCACTTGAGGAGGTTGATAATTCATATTACCCCGCCGACATATAAACCATGTATTGGGAATGTGGGTCCAACGCCTCATAGAAAGTTTAGATTAAGAGCTCCTTTGCCGTACAATGATGTGGACAACTCGTGAGAAGATCTTGGAAATGAGTCCAAGCAGAGTGAGATGGCTCATTTTTCATTTGCTTAAACAAAATAATCTTGATCCTCAACTCGTCCGTCTTTTCATCGGAATACTAATGATCTAAAAATATTGTCGAGAGCTCATCCCATGTATGAATAGAGATGGAAGGGATACTCATAAACCATGACAATGCCTTATCTTGAAGAGCATACAAAAAACAACGAAGTTGGAGATGCACTAAACTCATCATGTTTGGGCGGTGAGAACTCGAGACTTGCCACAAAAATTGCCAAAGGAATTGGAGAGGATCTTCTTTAGAAAACCCATGAAATATCGGAAGTCGAGCAAAATCGAGAGATCTTATATCAATAGCCATAACCTCGGGAGGAAGGGATACGCAAGATGAAATAGTCGCCCCCACAAAGGCTTTGCTAACCTCTCTCATAGCGAATACGAGGGGAGCATTTTGGGCATTGGGGCTCACACCTACAAACAACGCAAATAGATCAGGAGTGCCCTCTTGACCATTATTGTCGGCACCTCCATAATCGGGACCACCACCATTACCGTTAAAATATCCATTTGGAGCATGAGTGAAATTATAAGCATGAGGAACTCCATACGGGATGGGATTTGGATTTTGCATGTTCAGAAATTGATTAGGAGCAACATAACCCCCATACGGACCGAAATTCAGAGTTTGCATATTCGGCGAGTGATTGGGAGCATCATAACCTCCATACGGACCATTCATACCCATGAAGACACTATACCCAACATGGTTTGCACCATGCCCTCTTATGTTGGGTTGACCATTGTCGTTAACACCATTGGCAATGTGGTTTTGCACCATGCCCTCCCACGTTAGGAATGTTACCTCCATTGCCATAAGTATTAGAAATGAAAGCATTAGAAGGGTTAGGAAGGGGTGCGGTACCATGGTGTAGGCCCATGACGTGTCCATGAGTAGTGAAACCACTCCCTTGATTTCCTAGAGCGTGGTCGGGAGGGCTTGTTAGGTTGGGAGTCGAAATCCCGGGTTTATCACTTGATGGGGATGGCTCGACATGAACGACCGGCTCGGGAGTACTAGATCTTTGAGGATCATGGGCCCGTGGATTGGGGAACGGGCCGGTAGTGGGAAGATTATTCACCATATTGTTAGTATTAGCCAAGGAATGTCTTAAACAACTTAATCGCTCGGGGTTCAAAATGTAAGGAGCCAAGTCATTCCCAAGGGCTCGACGACTTTGTATACACTCAATAAAAACGTCAAATACAAAAGAAAGCAAAAAATTTGAAGAAACTACAAGCAAATCGAAACCTTAACCAAGCCGAGTCGCAACAGCGCAATTTTGAAGAGAAATGTTTTGATGATGAGTATTCTCACCTATCATGTGGGTGACCCGAGTTCGGTCCCCGACAACAACACCATTTTGAAGAGAGAGGTTTTAGTGGTGTAGTATAGATAAGGGTTCATATGGCTTGGTATTATCGGGATTCGATTGATTTCTGCGAATTAATGAGTTTCTAGCTTGAGAAATTAAAGAGAAAACTAAAATAAATGAAAAATTACGAAAATAAATGAGAAACTATGCGAAACTTGAAAAGTAAAGCAAGTATTTCGGATGCCTCATGCGTGTGCCATATTGAAAATGTAAGCAATAATCAAAATAAGCAATAAAAAGCAAAGAAACAACAAGGTACAAGCATGAAAACCTAAGGTACAACTATGCATGCATGATCATAAAAATTTAAATAATGCAAATCATTGAAAATCGAAAGCACCAATAGAAAGAGAAATAAAAGTTATCGTGAAAGTTAAAAACTTTTCGAAAAATAACTAGAAATAAAGAGTAGATCTAGGATTCAACATAAAACCATGTATGAAAATAAAATTCAAAATAAAGCATATGAAATACTTGAAATAAAAACGATCAAGGACCCGATCTATAATCAAGGTGTGTCACTCACCTAGATTCCATAAACCAAATCACAAATCTAACTATAAATCTAAGAGCTAAGGTAAAATTCATAAATTGAAGAACAAGCTTGAAATTGAAGAACAAGGATGAAAATAGTGAAAAACTTACTTGAATTAAGAAAGAAAATCCAAAAACTTGAATGGAGTTAAAACGCAAATAAAATCCAAGTGATGGCTTGAGTTCTTCTTGAGCTTACAAACTCAAGGAAAATCTTGAAATTAAATCTAAGATCTAGAGAGAGAAATTAAATCCCCCAACCCATGCAAGAGTTGGGAGGAGAGTGGATCCCTTGAGCTAGTGAGAGATGCCATATTTATACTAGGTTTAATTGGTGTTAAATGGGTCAAATAAGTCTTAAAAGCTTGGATTTCCCGGGTTTGGCCAATTTTGACCCAAAATGACCCCTTGACTTGATGCTTGGCGAGGCATGGCGAGGTTTAGCGTGAGCTTCGGCTGGGCGGAAGCACAGGCATGGGCACAGGCTGGGCGCGAGCACAGGTGTGGGAACAGGAGTGGGCACAAGCTGGGCGCTAACTTGGGCCTTAATGCCTTCACCTATGAAATAGGAATTTTGAACATAAAAACCCAAGAATCCCAAAAACATCACTAATATCGTACACGTAAGGTTAAAAACAATAAAACGAACAACCTAATAACCTAACGAATCGACTCAAAACCACTATAAACAACACTAAACCCTAATTAAAAACACAAGAAAAATACCACAATTACATGAAAAACAATCACCTAGATTTATCTCCCGCACCCAAGCTTTCTAGGCATAGTAGTAATCTTCTTCCGTAGGCCCTCTGTATATCATCTATATTAAACCTCTTTCGGAGTGGGAACTCTTCCCTGGCCTTGCCATTCTTTGTCTACCTTTTTTCTCCCTTCTCTCTCGGGTATCATGCTTTCGGCCATGATCGATCTCCCTACCTCTATATATAAATTCTTTGAAGTGTCCTACTTGGATGAGCTGCTCAATTCATCTTTTAGGTGGCGCGGGTCTCTGTTATGTGGCCATAACCATTACGAAACTAACAGAACAACCTGAACTTTCTATCTCTATAGAATTTTAGCCACCTAGTCTGGTCTCTGATATCTTTCTCTACTATTTTGAACAATATCTCTTGAATTAGTTAGAGGGGTATGTAGCTATAAAACTTAGGCACCCATAGGAACCTATCACTCTTTTTTTTTCTCTGATTTGGATCTATTGTGAATCATCAGCCTCGCACTTCTTGTATACTTCTTTTTCATCTGATCCCTTATCACCTGCTTTATTTTTTCTTCCCATGAAGACCTCCCTAGCTTCATCCACATAGATGTACTTAGTGGCTCGAGAGAGCACTTCTGTATATGTTTTAATTGGATCTTTTGAGAGTGTGGTTCTAAAGTGTCCTACATTTAGTCTTTGAGCAAGAGCACTGGATTTAATGGCCTCAACCACTATGGGCACCTCCATAACGATCTTAGTGAACCGCGCCACATAATTCTTCAAAGATTCTTCTATCTTCTATCAAATATGGAACAAGGCCATAAGATTTCTCTGACAGGACCTGTTGCTAGCAAAGTGCACTTTGAATATTTCTCCATATATAAATAATCTTGTGATGCTAGACAGGGGAAGCTGATGGAACCAGTCTTAATCAGTGTCCACCAATGTGGTTAAGAACGCCTGACACCGAGCTGCATCATTATAATCGTGAGATTCAACCGAATTCTTGAAATGCTGGAAGGGTTTATTAGGTCCGTATTCCCCACATAGGTGAGGTTCAAGTATTTCAATCCTCTGGTAATCTCCCCATACATGATATTATTGACGAAAGGATGGACTCTCCTCTTGGTGGCCTACTTTCTTGACATCATCTCTTTTATCTACTACATCTTTGGTAGTGTAAGATCAACAATTCAGTTAGATTGATTTCTCACAGGTATGGAGGAGTGATCTTCGTCTTACCCTTGTCATTTGTGTATTCATGGGAATCGCCTTACCTCCCTTATAGCTCATTCATCTGTTCAAGCAAATTACATCTATTCTTCAAGGCAGCAGTTGAGCTTACAATGGACTGGACTAGATACTCCGTATAAAGGAGGTATTTGTCCCTCCCACAAAAATTTTCTCCATATATTCATCCTTTCTTTCACTGGACCCACCTTGACTTTCTTTATCATGTTCATAGGAGTGTGGTTGTCTACTACATGCTCTTTTGAGGTACCTTGAGAACTACCCCCGACTCCTGCAAAGGCCTTATTAAGGTTTCTCTATGCTTTTTTTGTTGGGTTTCATGTTGCTAAAGGGTTTTATCATGGGTTGATTTCTCACGTCCTTTGCTCAATGACTCAACATCACTCATCTTCTCATAGATGGTGCCACTTGATGTGCCTAAAATATTTGAGCACCTAAAGACTTGTATTGAGTAGCATCCAACCTCTTTCGTTAGCTTCCTCGAATGCCGTTTGGCCTGATGGGGAGCTTGGCTAGAGACAGATCGACCTATAAAATAATGTTCTGGTTGCTCCCCGTGTAGACATCATGACGCTCAATTCAGAATGAGAAATCACTTAAATATGCGTAAAGTATGTAAAGAGATTGTAGTTTAGAATAAGGGCCTAAGTCCCTATTTATAAGAAGTAAAGACTTGTTCCATAAGTAAGGAATCTCTTCCTTTAGATGGAAACTAGGTATTCTCATACCAAAAGGAGAGATCCTTCCTCTAGGACTATTTTTCGAATTCTCATCTCAAGCCGTAACAAATGTTGGGCCTCAAAGGCCCATAATTCATGCACCGGGATGACCTTTTAGTAGGTCAGGCTCACTCACTCATTGGGATGAGCCTCTACCAATCAGCTCGGTCCTTCAGCGCGCTCCAATAGAGAGAAAAATACCAATCAGTTCATCTTCGCATGCACTTAGGACAAGAATGTATCTCCTGATCAGGTTGCTCCTCCCCCCCCGCCCCCCCACTTTGAGTTAGGGGATGCTAGTTTAATAAGACGTTCATTTACCTTAAACCAGTTTGATTGAACTAACATTATTAATAACATCAGTGAAAAAAATATTAAGGTTGTCATATTAAGAATTGCATTCTTTTATGTTAGGGATTACACTTAATTATTGGACATATGCAATAATTTTTATCGTTAGCAAATATGACCACATGACCATCCATATGATTATTGCCTATGTACATGTTTTATAGTTTTTAGTGGTGTTGAAATAAGAAAAGTAAGTTCATGGCTTGCTATTATCGGAATTCGATTGTAGCACGAATCTATGTGTTTTTAGCTTGTGAAAATAGAGGAAAAGTGAAAATAAATGAAAACTAGATGAAACTACGACTAATTATGAAAGGAAATACAAGTATTTTGTATGCCTCGTGCGTGTGCCTTAATGAAATTGTAAGCAGTAATGAAAATAAACAATAATAAGCTAGGAAACAACAAGGTACAAGCATGAAAGCCTAAAGTACTACTATGCATGCATGATCATGAAATTTTAAAAATACAAATTAACAAAAAGCGAAAGCACCAATGGAAAGAGAAATAAAGTTGACGTGAAAGTTAAAAACTTTACGAGAAATAACTAGAAACGAAGAGTAGATCTAGGATTTAACAAAAAACCATGCATGAAAAAAAACCCCAAAATAAAGCATATGAAATACTCAAAATAACCTAGACTCGATCTACGATCTTGGTGTGTCACTCACCTAGATTCCATACCCAATTCACAAGATTCGACAACAAATCTAATAGCTAAGGTAAAATGCATAAATTGAAGAACAAGCATGAAATTGAAGAATAATAAAGAAAATGAAGGGAAACTTACTTGAATTAAGGAAAGGAATTACAAACTTGAATGAAATAGCAATCTAAAATGATATCCAAGTGATGACTTGAATTCTTCTTAGGCTTACAAACCCAAGGAAAAGTTTCAAATTAAATCTAAGAACTAGAGAGAGAAATTAAATCTCAAACCCATGCAAGGGTTGGGAGAATGGGGGATACCTACAAAAATAAGAGTTGTGATCTATTTATACTAGGTTTAATTGAGATTAAATGGGTCAAATTAGCCTTAAAGGCTTGATTTTCCTAGGTTTGACCCGGATTGGCACCTTGGCTTGAGGTTTGGCACTGGCATAGGTACAGGCGTGCAGGCTGGCGGCAGCCTTGGCGTGCAGGTTGGCTTGCATTGGCGCGCAGTTAGGCGTGCACTGGCGCGCAATTAGGCGTGCAGGTTGGCTTGTGCTGGCGCGCAGTTAGGCGTGCAGGTTGGCTTGCGCCAGCATGCGCCAAGGGGCCTGGCGCAGCATGTGGCTTCGCCTGGCATGCCTTGGCTAGCATTCCAGAATATGTGGCCATTTTCGAACTTGCTCTTGGCACCGATTTTTGCACGTCTTGGCTTGAACTTTGGTCATCAATGCCTTTACCTATGAAAATAGGAATTTTGATCGTAAAAACCCAAGAATTACACCAAACCTCAAATTAATTGAACCCATTTAACCAAATTAAGTGTAAAATCAAAAAGAAGCATGAAAAATAATAAAATAAGAAAAATAACCTAATAACCTAACTAATCCACTCAAAAACTACTAAAAAAATATAAAATCCTAATTAAAAACACGAGAAAAACACCTCAATTACATGCAAAACAACCACCCAACACTTATAGGCTTATTTGTCCTCGAACAACAAGAAGAATCGAGAATGTACGTGCAATGAACATTATGCAAAGAGAGAAATCCTTGTGCTTATCCTTATTAATATGGTAAAAGTATCAACATAAATTCGTTATCGCCAAGCATTGCTCGTATTACTCTTTCTCAAATGAAAACCAAATCGATGACTTCCTCTCAAATGGAATTTTGAGGGTGTTCACTCAATTCGTTCAAGTGTGTTTTATATGGGACGTGTATAGGCTCTTGTCGGATAATGCATGCACCTTGACAAGATTTCACAAATTAAAAACTCAAAAACTCCCACTGTACATGACCAAACAAGAATCGAAAGAGGTCTTTATTTTGGGTTATAATGTTGGTTCTTTGGTAAGGTATGAAATATATGCATATAGTGTCTAACACACGATCAAACGTGATCAATAACACACGAAACCCTAATTTCTTATACTCGATGCTTATGATCGCTTCACCCTTCCCAAATTACCACACTCTCATTCGAAATCCTTTTATACACTCACACACTTTTTCGACTTTATTTCACAACACTTAGAAGCTTTTTGAAATTGCTTCTTTTTACTAAACTTAGCCTTTTTAAACATTAGGCTTTTTGCTTGAACGCACACTTTATCACTATTCGTGATTTATGTTGGAGTTTATTCGTTGTTCTCCTTCTTTTATTTTACTTTATTTAATATATATAAGAAAATAAAAACCCGAAACCCACAATTGATTTCCCACACACTTCTAGTCAAATGATAACATACACTCTCACCTCATAATTTATGAAGATATAAGAGCTAAAATCAAGCTCGGCTAACAAGAAATGGGGCATAGGCTCAAGGGGGCTCATTTGGGATATTTAAGTAGCCTATATATTGGGATATGACTGGAATAAGAGTGATATATGTGCCTCGAGGTCATTCCTAAATTCAATCATGTACGAGCCAAAATCAAGCCTCCTCAATGCAATTTCCATAAAAATGCAAGCATAACCGATAATTCACAGAAGGCTACTCACTAATTGGCAATGGGTTTTGGAAACAAAATAGAGCTTTACATTCTTTTCATGAGTGAATGTTGATTATATATATATAGGCGGGTTTTGGACGAAGCACAAAAATTCAACTCCTTACACAAGAGGGCATAAACATGTAAAAATTCGACAAGTAAACTATTCAAACTTCCAAGCATATGGTGATTGATCAACAATGAAATAAACTCACACAAGACATAAAGATAACTCAACCATATAAATGCGTAATTAGTAAGCGTCACTTCGCCAAGGCTCGAGTTAAGAAAGACAAATCATGCTTTGTGACACCCGGACCCTAACCACCTACCCACCCCATAATTAAACCATGCGATGCCCTTATTGCATTTAAATGAAAATAAAGTAAACAGAGGGTGAGATAGAAGCTTCCTAAACTGAGCGAGTTTGGGTCGAGCTCGGTGGGGTCCACTTAAACATCCAAGCAAGAACCGAGAATGGCTTGTTTCTCCCGGCTCCATGAACACTACTATCTTATCAAATCGACCAAGGTTGAAGTCGGGAACAATACACTATAAAAGGAAATCACACCAAATTAAAAGAACACAAGAAAATATGCACTTGACTCAAAACAAAACCAAGGATTAAAAAGAACCAAAAGACAACACAATATATATATATATATATATATATATATATATATATATATATATATTCAAGTGAAGTAGATAAAACAGATGAGCAAATAAATTGCAACTTCTACTGATACATGCAAAAACACTAATTAAAATTTCAACACCCTATTATATATATATATATATATATTATTTTCAAATTTTGAATGTTTTTTGGATTTTTATATAATTGAATGTTTTTGGATTTTCATATAATAAGAAAGTAAGAAATAAAGAAAATAAAAGAAATAAATGGAAAGAACTTGGGTTTCCTTCCAAGAAGTGCTTGTTTTACATCACTATCTTGACGAACTTCCTTCTTAATCATGGTGGAAAGAGAAGACCGCGATGATAGGGCTTGAATCGATGGCCATCAACGTGGGATCGTGCTTGAGTCTTGGGTTCGATTAAGGTCACCGCCCCACTTAGATTGACTTCCTCAATTGCATCGGGCCCCTTATCTTCAAGACTCCAAACAATAACACCCTTAAAAGTTCTACGCACTTCAATAAAACCTTCCCCTTTGTCATATAATTGTTGTGTCCTTTCCTTGCGGATGCGAGCATTTTCATATCGAACATTCCGAAACTCATCTAACTCTTCCACTCGCAACATTCTCTCTAGCCTGACCTCTTTTAAATCCGTATTCGCGGCTCCTATCGCCAAATGCTTCATGCTCAAACTTAACCGATTTTCTCTCATCTTCTTCCAAATTGACATACTTGAGGTGAGATGAGAAAGGCTTAAACTCGGGTTTGTACCTCCTCTCGACCTCATTGGGAACTAGATCGCACAATTCGATGATCTCCTCACGATACTCTTCAAGCTTTTGAATGGGTTTCATTTCCAATCCATCGTCAACAATCTCCCCCTCCCCCTCTCAAAGTTCGTCATTAACCTCAACGACATATAAAAAATCCCTGTCACACCATACCTTATCACATTGAAGCACAATTGAATCGTCATTATGATCAAAGGGCTCATTCCCCTTACTACAACTTTCAACAGTAGCTCCCGGGTCAAACTCTTCCTCCTTGCGCTTTTCCTCCATAGAAACTTTGTCATCTAATTCTTGAATCACATGGACATATATACAATACGCATGAAAGACGCTTGATGGAATAGATGACAAGTTAGCCATCGAAAACGTGACCGAGTCACCCGCTACGGACAAAGTAAGATTCTTCTTTCCAACATCTAGAAACCATTGAGTTGTAGCCATGAATGGGCGGCCTAGAAATATAGTGTGATTGGCGCCAACATCCTTCACCACGCCAACATCCAATACCACGAAGTCGACCGGAACCACTATCCCCCCGACTTGAGCAAGAACATCCTTGACCACTCCCCTTGGGTGTCTAAGTGACCGATTGGCCAATTGTAAGAAAATGCGTGTCTCTTGTAAAGGAATAAGTTTCAATTATTTGTATATCGAAGACGACATTAAATTAACACCCGCCCCAGAAGCAAGCATGCCATTAATGGTTTTTCCATTTTCGAGTTTGATATCAATACAAAACGAGCCGAGATCTGTCTTCTTAAGAGCCAAGAGAGAAGGGTCACCAACCACACTTACCTCCTTAGATGGATAAACTATCTCATTCATAATTCTCTCAAGCGTTTTGGAAGAAAACTCCTTGAAGAACATAGTGTAAGCGGGAAAATTCCGGACGACGTCTAATACGTTGAACAATAAACCATGGAGCTTTTGAAACTGGTCGTCCTTCGTAGCACTTTGTAGCCGGGATGGATAGGGCATGGGGACCTTAGAAATTGGTGCCTTGTAGGGACTTGAAGGCTTTTGTAGGCCATCGGGAAGTTCCCTTTCTAAAGTAGGACCCACGGGTGTAGAATCAGGAAGAGTAAAAACACTCGGGATAGCAACCATCTCCTCCTCGGATGGTGGGACATCCATATTATCAACCACCTCATCACTTCCAAGGACCATGACCACATGAGCTTGTAAGAGTTGGCTTGGCAATTTGCCTTTGTCATGAGCTTGCT
Organism: Phtheirospermum japonicum; assembly: GCA_014905375.1. Classification (NCBI taxonomy): domain Eukaryota; kingdom Viridiplantae; phylum Streptophyta; class Magnoliopsida; order Lamiales; family Orobanchaceae; genus Phtheirospermum; species Phtheirospermum japonicum. The sequence continues at coordinate 399,159 of BMAC01000444.1, read as the reverse complement.
TTAGCATATTCACATCACTTTCTAATTGACCCACTTTAGTGTTCAGACCATTCGTCGTGGCCTCAAGAGCGTTGAACCTAGCATCAAACCAAGCATCAAACGAAGCCACCATAATGGATAAAGATTGCAATTGTTACATAATAGCCAAGAAATTTGGATCGGTAGGTGGATTAGGAGAATTCATCGGAATAGAAGGACAAGATGGACCCGAATTTGGATTAGCATAACCAAAATTTGGATATATGCGATTGCTCGAATGATATGGAGGACTGTGATTTGGCGGATGAGCAAAAGGCGGCTTAGCAACACTGGGTCCCGATTGAGACCCTTGAATCCCACACACTTCCTCCGATTGAGGCATCGGCATATAAAAAGAGGGATTAGAAGTACAATACAAGGTATCATGACCGATCATTCCACACGACGTACATGGGGGATCCGGGCTTGAGTTAGACAACTTAGCAATTTGAGCTTCCAAAGCCGCGAATTTCTTGTCCACCTCAAGCTTCTCAGGGGAAAATGATTCAATAACTTCATTAACACTCGAATATAACACTCGAGAAGACTTTTGTTGAGAATTTTGGGCCAAAGTGGAGAAAATTCTGAGAACGACTTGAGGAGGTTGTTCTTTCATACTATCCCCGGCCGACGTATCCACCATATATTGGAATTGTGAGTCCAACGCCTCATAGAAAGTTTAGATTAAAAGCTCCTTTGGCATACGATGATGTGGGAAACTCGTGAGAAGATCCTGGAAACGAGGCCAAGACGAGTGAAACGGCTCATTCTTAAGTTGTTTAAACAAAATAGTCTTGATCCTCAACTCCGCCATCTTTTCCGCGGAATATTAATAATTCAAGAATGTTACCGAAATCTCATCCCGTGTACGAGTTGAATTAGAGGGGATACTCATAAACCACGACAATGCCTTATCTTGGAGAGCATATGAGAAACAACGGAGTCGAAGATGCTCCAAACTCATCATATTTAGCTGGTGAAAACCCGAGACTTGCCATAAAATTTTTTGGATGAATTAGAGAGGATCCTCTTTATAAAACCCGTGAAAGATCAGAAGCCGAGAAAAATCAAGCGAATGGATATCAATAGCCATAACCTCGAGAGGAAGAGATATACAAGATGAAATATTCACCCTCACAAAGGCTTTGCTAACCTCTTTCATAGCAAGGACGGGAGGGGCATTATGGGCATTAGGGCTCATATCCTTAAACAAAGCATACAGATTGGGAGTGCCCTCATGAACAATATTATCGACACCTCCATAACCCGGAACACCACCATTACCGTTAGGATATCCATTTAGAGCATGAGTGAAATTATAAGCAGGAGGAACTCCATACGGGTCGGGATTTGGATTTTTCATGTTTGGAAATTGATTAGGAGCACCATAACCCCCATACGGACCATTTGGATTCATAAAACTTAATTTGTGATTCTGGTGAGATTTGTGACTGTGTATGTGTTTTGGTTCGTGTGTGAGTGTGTCGTGATGTGTTTTTGTGTGTGGTCGCGTGTTTTGTGTGTGTTTTGGATGGTGGTTGATGTCGTGGTGGTTGCCGGAGAGGGTCTAGGCCGACGAAGGGAAGAAACTGGCATGTCAAGAGGTTTTAGAAAGTTTTGGGGCTGAATTGAAATGGGTCAAAAGTTGAGGGATATGCTTTTGAGAATTAGATAGAGTTTTGGACCCAATTAAAAATTTTAAAAATCTCAATTTGACCCTCTTAAGTTTCAATTTAGTCCTCAATAATTAACTTTTCAGTATTCCCAGATTGGCCCCAAGATCAGATTCTTTAAAACTTCATATTGACCCCACAAACTTTTCAAAGTTTCGAAAATCTCATTTTGACCCCCAATTAATTTATTAATTTTTTAAAACCGTACAACTTTCTTATTTTTTTAGCCAAAATGGGTCAAACAACTTCCAAATGATTTCAATTTTGAACCATAACTTCGTTATAACATCCTCCTACATTAGATGTATCCAAAATTATAACTTTACCCTTTGAAGTTCTAAGTTCAAAAATCAAGGCCAAGCGTCTTTATTGTAGTATTACGCGTCCAATTGTATTAGTTACACTTCCAAGTATATTAAGACCATAGATATTACTTTAATATATGTTATATTTATAATTTTTATAAATATATTATATTCTAGGACTCGACATGGGATTTTACTCAGAAGTTTCGAGGCCTTTCATGTACTTATCGGAAACCTCGTAAAGCCATCGTAGTTATATGCTTGATTCTGGAAAGAACTTCAAATAAGGTGAATAAAACTTTCTTAACTGGGGAGTTTCAATATTTTCAAATCATAATGCATTGTTTATGATTATCTGTGAGTAAAATATTTTTAACTGGAAAGTCTGAGATATTACAAATCATGAAGGACTTGTTGCTTGAACATAATTTTCTGCTTGTATAAGTCTTTCGAAAAATAGCATTTTGAGAAAAAATATGCAAGTGTGCATTGACCTTGTGCTTGTTCTTAATCATAAGTTCAGTTATATGATTTTATATCAAAGATTATTGATATCATTTGAACTTGACTATTGTTATTGACTGTCTGTTATCGATTGGTACTATCAACTGTTATTGTCTGTCACGGTCACTGTCTATCAGGCACGAGTAGTTTGGGCAATCAATCGAGCAGGTTTCCTATGGTTCTTGCTTGACTACTCGTGGTACCTATTACCATTTTTCCTGGTCAATTCGGAGATGACGGCAGGATTTGGGTCATAGATTGGGTATATTCCGGAATATGACATACCCTGGGTTTGAATCCCATAGCTAAAGGGACGCCAAGTCTACTGGGAAGTATAAGGCGACTGAGGCTTCGGCCTAGTGGAGTGTCATATTTCATGGTGAGTGGAAACGTGTGGGTCGATGTTTGATCGACATCAATTCTACGTTTATGTGATTTAAGTGCTACGCGCGGGAGCCATCTCTAGAGTTCTGTACCCGGACACTCACTAATCGAACTGATTGTTTTAGAACGAGACAGAGATCATGTTTGTTCAACTCTTTACTGTTTCAATTGATTTCTTAAAAACAAGTTAGTATTATATGTTTGTTTTAAATGTGATAATTTGTTAGATTTTGAGAAAATATATTGTTTATTTAATTTTAAAATATTTTAATTTTGAAGCTGCTGACTAGAGTTTTGTTAAACGTATGAAAATAGTTTTGCACACCAAGTGCTTTGATTATTTTATGAAAATTATTTTCTAAACACTTGTCAGTTTTATATTTTAAAAGCAAATTTGCATTTCATTTGCTTGCCCTCACTGAGCTCTTTTATCTCACACTATCTTTTGTTTTAAAACCAAACTATCCAGATATCGATGATAATGTGAATGATGTTGACTTCGATTTTCATGGTGAAGACTGACTCGTCTAGAGCTTTCTTTTGTCGACTTTCTTCTATTGTGTTTTATGTATATGAAAGCGAATTTAAGGTGAGAGTTTGTTTTATTTATTTATTTTATTTTTATTAAGGTAGTATTTTATTTGGGGCGTTACAGTTGTGGTATCAAAGCTTGAGTGCAAAAGATTTGCACTTAAGCGTACCAAGGATAAGGTCTTTGGCCTGTGATTGGAATGTCACTTTGGGATGTCAATGCCATTTTGGACTTGAGAATAAGAATATTAGTAATGACTTTGTCATAGTAAGGAGTAACTACTAACTTCTGTCGATTAGATAGGTGGTTGACGTGAGAATTTTTCATCTTTAGATTGCCAAATTTGAACCTCAATTATTTCACTACGTATCCTCGACCTCCTTCTAACTTCAATACTTGTCTGAGTTCTTGTTTATCTTGAAGAGTTGTTCGTAGTTCAAGTGCCTAGCTTTTTCATTACATATAAGTCATCAACTTCCTTGAAATTTAGATTTGAGCATTACTTTCTCTTCTCGCGAATTTCAAGGGGAAGCTTGATTAGCTAAGCAATTTCTGAACCTTGATATTATAATAAGAGTCCAGATTCAACTACCAATTTCAAAGGAGTTAGAGACCTACAAAATTTAAAAGTCTCGTTAAGAAAGTGTAACATTTGAACTTGCATTTGTCATTGATGCTAATTATTAAGATAAAACATTTGAAAAACTGAAGAGACAAGTCAATGAGTAGAGATCTTTAACATCACAAAGGGTTGAATTAACGAAAGAATTGAACAAGTAAGAGATGATGCATGTACGGATCAATATCACAAACACTGCTTTGACTTGGAAGAAAGTCTTGTGAGCTCGTTTTCATTTAACTATAGAATGATGTGGGGCTTTTTCATGGAGAAGATGAACCATGGAACGATGCACGATATGGTTATCAATAAGCTCAAGCCGTCGTCATTTAATAAAATAATGAATATAGGATGAAAGTTTATAAGACAACCGCATGAGGCACAACGATCAAAAGAAATGAAACAAGGAGCATCAAAGAATATTAAGATTGAAAAACTAGATATACATTTTTATAAGGATAACACAAGCTGGAGGATACTCCAGATATGACATCAATCAACATCAAAGAAGATAATATTTCCCGAGCAATACGAGGTGACCTCTTATGCATAGATCACCATTTAAGTCGTAGTTATCACTAGTTGCTTAAGGATTTCTGATCTACTAATTTTGGTTAGTCATCTTTATTAATATATTAGTGTTTCACTATCAGTGTTATATCTTGTCTAATAAAACTTTAATTCAGTTTCATTCAAAATGGCTATTCCATTTACACTTTCATTTAGAATATATATACTTTGTATTCGACCTTCATTCAAAATAGAGTTATTGCACATGGCACTATGCCGTCTTCAACCTATTATATATCCCACTAAACAAGCGATCATTGATTACTTCATTCTTTACTTTTGGGATAATCTCGATCATCCATTTCTTTTACATAAACTGGTTAATTACTTATTGATCTTTTCAACTTTGTTCCATTTCCTTTGAGTGAACAAGAAGCGTGATCTTTTCTGCTTAACCTCTCGCTAAGACTTTTATTTATTACTTAGACTTTTGCTATCCAAATTATCGTTTTATGAAAATTAGGTCAGCTCAATTTAGTGATTTCTTTGCATTCTCAGCAAGTACCTTGCTTCTTTACCTCGTGAATAACTTATTCAATCATAGAGGATCATGTATTCGAGTGTGAAACATTTTTTTTAAACTCTCTTATTTCGCATGGTACACTATCACCAATTTATCTATTTTCCTTTCAAATTCTAAACCTGAAAATTATCCAAGTCGTTATTGTATTCTTCTAAATGTTAGTATACTTATCCTGTGAGGAATTGCAATTTCATAACTTTCCTCACAAAAGATTATATTTTGTTATGAATGACCCTTAACTGATTTCTCTTTGTGAGAATAGGATTTATGCTTCCTAACTAATGTTTAATATTGATACTTATTGTAAACTGATGGGATTTTGACCTCTCTTCCTAAAACTTTTTTTATCAACCATATTGTGATTCTTTCTACCGGTTAAATACCTCATTGTAAACTTAGAGATTTTGTAATCGATTTCGTTTTATGATGTGATCACTCGCATCTATTTGTGACCATTATTCTATTAGATTTTGAATGATAAATGAACCTCACATATTCATTTTGTCGAACATTAACTTTTGTTTCTGAAGATCTTTATCTCTTGTGATACTATCTTCTAAACATTAAGTTCCTTTTAATACCCACTCTCAAATCAACTGAATCGAGACTCTTATTGAATTTTGAAGGTTTTGATTCACATTGTTCTCTTTCTTTTGTACCTAAAACCTAACAAGTTTCATACCTTGTTTGTCTTATTTACTGGAGTTCTTATTTTATTTCTTTTGCCTTCTATGACTGATCCATATTCAAGGTGGACATCTTAATTTCATTTCTTTACACTCTTGAGTATTTCTTTTACAGTTATTCGCTTATAGAAATCGTCCTGTCTGACTGCCTTTCATTATAGAATTCTGACTTAGGATGTTTAAATATTCTATAAGTCACTAACTGATTTTCTCATGAAATTTATGGGATCATGAACCTCCCTATTATTTATTGGTCTTCAATCTATGCTCTGAAAATTGTTGGGTCATTTGTTGCCAATATATTCTCTTTGAGCGTCAAGCTTGTTGAATTCTTTGGATGTCTTCATTCACAATCATGTTTTCAAATTTGCACTTATTTTAAAAACAAGTTCTACCTTGTGATTTATCTCTCGTTCCAAGTGATTCACTGTTTTGCACTCAATGTCAATGTTTGTCTCGTACTCTTAATTCCCTTTCCCTCTCGATTGTTCAGAATGATATTTCTCACCTAATTGTCACCGAACCTTCAAGAGAATGATGTCGACTAACTTCACTTGATACACTAACGTGTCTTCAACACTTATTACCTAGTGTACTTGATTATTCAAGAGATTCGATATTTCACTTCCGAATTCTTCTTGTTTTCTTTACCAGTGAAAGATGAATATACTTATTTTAGTAGTCATCCTTTAATATTCTGACCTTAGCAGTCCTTTTGCTCTACTTGTTAGATTCTTTTTCCTGATTTTAGAGATCTTTAACACAACTACTTTCGAAATGCACATTGAACCTAAGTCTTATGTTTATTTCCTCTGATATACTAGTTCACATTTGCACTGTCGAAATGAACTTAAGTTTTAATCACTTTTGTTTTCGAATTTATCTTTTGTCTTGGTGGAAACGGTTTTACTTTGTTTACCTCACCTCCTTGTGTAATCACCCTTCTTTATTATTCTTCTTTTATACTAAGAATTTACCTTTGCTTATTCTAGGGAATGGACCCTTGCACCGTTATTAGTACTCACTTCTTTATATGCGACACCAGTGGTGTTGCATTTTTATTGTTATTCGCTCTATAATTTGCAACCCATTCTGAAAGCTTTTGATTATTCTACCATTTAAAAACTTATTTATTATCTCATTATTTGTAACCTTTTAATTTGTATATGTTCCAAGAACTATACACCTAATCTTAAAGCTTCTATCATTTTCTCTCACTGGTAAATTTACGTTCGGACCAGTGGTCAAACTGTATAAGCTTTTCTTAGATATTGATATTACTATAATGATTCTGAATTATTAGTTATTTCATTTTCTATGTGAGTATTTATTATATATCACATATGTACTTCTTTTACTTCACATTGTTTGTCTTATTATCATTTTGTTCGTCAATTCCGTCTCGAACCGAGATCCAAGTTTGCAATTTCTCTTACATTGAGTTACTTACTATTTTATCTCTTTTGTTGCATTATCTATCAAATTCATCATCTTACTTTCACCTTGATTTCATTCATGATTGAACGTTCGAGTTATTTCCTTTATATTCTATTGGCAATTTACTTAAATCGGCTACCTTAGAAAGATTGGTGTCATTGACTTGTTTTGTTATACTGACATGACTTTGTTGTCATACTCTCACCATTTGATAGTTCCAGATTTTGAAATTTTATTGAAGTCTATGGCTTCAATGACCAAGTACTTATCCCTTCTACATTATACATACCAATATTTTTGTTTACAAGCCATTTAACTCGTTACTACACAATTTGTTCTTTTTTCTTTTTCTTATGTAAGTTGTATTTACTCTCGATTGAATCACACAATATTTTCAACCACATCTCTGATTGAAATAATATTCAGTTGTACACATTTCAATCATTCGTACCTTGTATCTTGATAGAGTGACTATTGGATTTAAGTTTTGTGGTGTAGTATTAAAGTTGCCTGGACTATCTAAGAAGGGAATTTGGTGACCAAATTCTTTTAAGGAGGGGAGAATGTGAATCCCCATCTTTTTACTCTTATAATTTATTTAAATAAATTTGATTATTCTTTATATCACTATTTTTATTACATTTTAATTAAATATTTTATTACAATAATATTTTGTTGGAATGTATATTAGATATTATGAAATTTTTGTTTTTATTTATTTAATTTTGTAGTGAAAATAAATATACACAGTATATTTTTGTTTTAACTCATTGTGTTAAATCGGACTCAAAAATCTTTAAACCTATTCAATTAGATAAGCCCATACAATTAAGCCCAGCCCAAAGATTTGAGCTCAATTAGATTTTAAGTTGGCCTGTATTTTGGGCACAAATACTGAGCCCAAGCCCAATATTCTCACCGCCTCTTTCCCTTATTTATGCTGCAATTTGATCAATTAGAACTCAAACACCAACAGAGAGGGGTTCCTCTCATTTTCCTCCAAAACCACCACCTTTGGCAGGGAAATTTCATCGGTCTCGTGACGAAAATCCAACCATTAGATCATTACAATATTTATGCCGTAGATAGAAATTTTCATAAAGTTTCTAACACCACTTCCCGATTGATGATCGGATCGCTGGATCATTGGAAAACTGCCAGCAAATTTCTACGTTCTGCCACATCTTGCGACCGGCGCCGTCGAACTTCGACAACTATTTTCCGGTGAACTGAAGGCCCAAAATTATTATTTTATATATTGAATTATTTGTATTGACGAGTATTATTTAATTATACAGTTAATTTTATGAATCGATGTTGGAGAAGTCGTGACGGGGCCACGAACGCCGCTCACCAGCGATCGCCCGTACTAACCCTTTGAACTATCGGAATTTAATGAAATTTTGATATTAATTGAAAGCCCTCTTCATGAGAAACATAATTCTGAACTTAATTTGTGATTCTGGAGAGATTTTTGGTTGTATATGTGTTTTGGTCTGTGCATGAGTGTGTCATGATGTGTTTCTGTGTGTGGTCGCATGTTTTGTGTGTGTTTGGGATGGTGGTTGATGTCGGGGTGGTTGCCAGAGAGGGTCTGGGCCGACGAAGGGAAGAAACTGGCATGGCAGGAGGTTTTAGAAACTTGTTGGGGCTGAACTGAAATGGGACAAAAGTTAAGGGATATGCTTTTGATAATTAGATAGAGTTTTGGACGCAATTAAAAATTATAAAACCTCAATTTGGCCCTCTTAAGTTTCAATTTAGTCCTCAATTATTATCTTTTTAGTATTCACAGATTGGCCCCAAGATCAGATTTTTAAAACTTCAGATTGACCCCACAAACTTTTTAAAGTTCTGAAAATCTCATTTTGACCCCTAATTAATTTATTAACTTTTCAAAAACGTACAACTTTCTTATTTTTGAGTCGAAATAGGCCAAACAACTTCCAAATGATTTCAAACTCAAACCATAGCTTCTTTATAACATCCTCCTACATTAGACGTATCCAAATTATAACTTTACCCTTTGAACTTCTAAGTTCAAGAATCGAGGCCAAGCGTCTTTATTGTACTATTACACGTCCAATTATATTTGTTTCACTTCCAAGTCTGTTAAGATCTTAGATATTACTTTAATATATGTTATATTTATAATTTTATAAATTTATTATGTTCTAAGACTCAATATGTGCTTTTATTTGGAAGTGTCGAGGCCTTTCATGTACTGATCAGAAACCTCGTAAAGCCATCGTAGTTATATGCTTGATTCTGAAAAGAACTTCAAAGAAGGTGAGTAAAACTTTCTTAATCAGGGAGTTTGAATATTTTCAAATCATAATGCATTGTTTGTGCTTATCTGTGAGTAAAATATTTTCAACTGGAAAGTTTGAGATATTACAAATCATGAAGCACTTGTTGCTTGAACATATTTTTCCACTTGTATAAGTCTTTCCAAAAATAGTGTTTTGAGGAATAATATGCAAGTGTGCATTGACCTTGTTCTTGTGCTTAATCATAAGTTCAATTATATGATTTTATATCAAAGATTATTGATATCATTGGAACTCGATTGTTGTTATTGACGGTCTGTCATCGATAGTTATTATCAACAATTTTGTCTGTCACTGTCACTCTCTGTCAGGCACGAGTAGTTTGGGCAATCAATTGAGCAGGTTGCCTGTGGTTCTTGCTTGACTACTCGTGGTACCTATTCCCATTTTTCCTAGTTGGGTCAGAGATGACAGTAGTATTTGGGTGGTAGATTGGGTATATTCCAGAATATGACGTACCTTGGGTTTGAATCCCATAGCTAAAGGGATGTCGAGCCTACTAGGAGGGATAAGGCAACTGAAGCTTCGGATTATTGGAGTGTCATCTTTCATGGTGAGTGGAAACGTGTGGGTCCATGTTTGATTGATATTGATTCTAAGTTTATGTGAGTTAATATGGTTCGGAAGTTAAGTGCTACGCATGGGACCAACCTCTAGAGTCCTTCGGGAGATAAGTGCTACGCGCGGGAGCCACCTCTAGAGTTCTGTACCTGGACACTCACTAACCGGACTGGTTGTTTTAGAACGAGACGAACTTTCATGTATGTTTAACTGCTAATGTTTCAATTGATTTCTCTAAAACAAGTTGGTATTATCTGTTTGTTCTAAATGTGATAATTGGTTAGCTTTTGAGAAAATATATTGTTTATTTAATTTTAAAATATTTTAATTTTGAAGCTACTGACTAGATTTTTGTTAAACGTATGAAAATAGTTTTGCACACCAAGTGTTTTGATTATTTTATGAAAATTATTTTCTAAACTCTTGTCAGTTTTATATTTTAAAAGCAAATTTGCATTTCATTTGCTTGCCCTCACTGAGCTCTTTTAGCTCACACTCTCTTTTATTTTAAAACCAAACTCTCCAGATATCGATGATAATGTGAATGATGTTGACTTCGATTTTCAAGGTGAAGACTGACTCGTCTAGAGCTTTCTTTTGTCGACTTTCTTCTATTGTGTTTTATGTATATGAAAGCGAATTTAAGGTGAGAGTTTGTTTTATTTATTTATTTATTTTATTTTTATTAAGGTAGTATTTTATTTTGGTCGTTACACAACCTCACTCATATTGACTATAGTGTATACATTAGGCTTATAAATCCCTACTTTAGCCCTGGTAACCATAGGATGGCCCATGCCCTCTTGTTTGAGAAGGCACTGTAACTGGTGGTGTGACGGAAGTAGATGGTCTCTCAACTGATAGGAGTGTGTGGGTGTGTGGATGTATATATATATATATATATATATATATATATATGTGGTGTGTGTGTGTGTGTGTGTGTGTGTGCACGCGCGCGCTACCGAGAAGTGAATTATGAGATATGTTTGAGGACCTTGGTGCATGTGGCGTAGTGTGAGGTGAAGAGTGTGTTTGAGAAGGAGTGTTATGTGAAAGTGGGGTGGATAAGTGATCATTAGAGGAGTGATGAGACGATGTTAGAAGTGAGAAAGTGGGAGATGCTAGAACGGGAACAAATTGTAGGACAAGTATATGTGTTATAGGAATATGAAACATATGTGATAGTGTGTTAGGATGATGTGTGTCATCAGTGGGAAATTGTTTCTCAAAAAGAAAGGTGGTTTAATCAAAGGAGATATGTCTGGTGTACATGATTATTTTACTAGGTAAGAGAACCTTGTAACCCTTGTATTGAGTATTATAACCAATAAAAGGCTAGGTTCACTCCTGAATTCCATTTTGTGTCTGAGTTAATGATAGCATAAACAACCAAAGATTTTCATGAAAGAGTAGTCAGGTTTCTTTTTAGTGAGCATCTGAAATGGTGATTTATAGTGAAGGAGATTTGATGGTGTT
>BMAC01000444.1:353687-387516 GCA_014905375.1 Phtheirospermum japonicum | reverse complement strand
ACCATCAAATCTCCTTCACTATAAATCACCATTTCAGATGCTCACTAAAAAGAAACCTGACTACTCTTTCATGAAAATCTTTGGTTGTTTATGCTATCATTAACTCAGACACAAAATGGAATTCAGGAGTGAACCTAGCCTTTTATTGGTTATAATACTCAATACAAGGGTTACAAGGTTCTCTTACCTAGTAAAATAATCATGTACACCAGACATATCTCCTTTGATTAAACCACCTTTCTTTTTGAGAAACAATTTCCCACTGATGACACACATCATCCTAACACACTATCACATATGTTTCATATTCCTATAACACATATACTTGTCCTACAATTTGTTCCCGTTCTAGCATCTCCCACTTTCTCACTTCTAACATCGTCTCATCACTCCTCTAATGATCACTTATCCACCCCACTTTCACATAACACTCCTTCTCAAACACACTCTTCACCTCACACTACGCCACATGCACCAAGGTCCTCAAACATATCTCATAATTCACTTCTCGGTAGCGCGCGCGTGCACACACACACACACACACACACACACACATATATATATATATATATATATATATATAAAAGGAACTTTCGAGCCTATTTTTCCTTGAGAGACGATTCGGTTCAACTTACCAACCTACACGCGATCCCGTTCTCTTGCGAGCGAGCTTTTAAATTTTTGAAAAATCTTTATAAGTAGGTACACAAAAGTTCGAATCAGTGTACAAGTGACCCCGTTCTCTTGCGGGGCAAACTAACTTGTTTTCAAACATAGACACACATGGGTTAACATGGATTGAATTTTGAAACACAAAATTCCGGATCACTCCCATGCGTAGCACGTAGCTTTCGAGCCAAATTAACTCACTGAAAATGTAGAATCGATGCCGATCAAATATCGACTCACACATTTCCACTCACCATAAAAGGTGACACTCCAATAGGTCGAAGCCACAGTCACCTTATCCCTCCAAATAGGCTCAACATCCCTTTAGCTATGGATTCAAATACAACGTATGTCATATTCCTGAATTTACCCAATCTATGACCCAAATCCCACCGTCGTCTCCGACCCAACAAGGAAAAATAGGATAGGCACCACAATTAGTCAAGCAATAACCACATGCAACCTGCTCGATTGATTTCTCAAACTACTCATGCCTAACAGACAATGACATACAGTAACAATTCATAACATTTACCTACAATTAACACAAATATAACCAAAGTTATCAAATTCAAGTTTTTAGACATTTGCAAGTTTACGTTGTCATGTGCACTGTTGGTAATTTAGCCATAACTTTCTTAAAACAGTGGATAAAAATATGATTTATACGGCGATGAGAGCTAACACATCAAGCTAAAACAATTGACACCAAAAGAAAAAGAGCATATTATGAGGATGAAAATAACATAAAACTTAAGAACAAAGCTGCAGAAAACTAGACAGCAGTACAACAGTGCGCAAAAATCGTATATTAAGCATAACTTCTACTAGAAAATAGATAATTGGGTGATTCTAACGACTACGGGAAGCTCCTACGTATATATACAACTTTCATGAGGTACTCAACAACAACATACAGTCTAAGAGGGTTAAAATGGCCATCCAAAACATGACAGTCAACAATATTAATCGTCAATAACCATTGCATCCATAACCATCAATAGTAGTTGATTACGAGTCCTCCACAAAATTTCATCATGATACCTACTATAAAATAGCACAAACCAGATGACACTAGACCAATTATAACCACCAAGTTTCAGCACAATGCATGAAAAGGAAAATAACAGACCAAGCAATTCAACAAACATATGCTCACGATATAATTTTCCAAAATTACTAGTTTTACAAAAGCTTTTCCCACCTTCAACCTTACTTGAACACCAACAGATATCACAAATAACAATCAATATATAAACCAACTTTACTTGAACACATAAACATTAGTTCCAATGTATTAAAGAACCGAACACATTGCCGTAAATAAAATTCTCAAACCCCTCAGTTTAAAAAATTTCACTCACTCGTATAATTTTGTGAATGGACTATCACCGGAGTATTGTAGTTATCATGCGCAAGTCCTACACATATCGTGAACCCGATTAAAAATTTAATTGGCTCGAACAAGTTCCGAAATAAAGTGAAGAATCATAAATTATAACTATAGATAATCTATAATTATAGAAATATACATAAATTTGAATATGGTTGGTTCAATTGTAGCTCATTCTAGAAATAAAAGTCCACAACGACCGATCGAGCTCCATTTTAGCATCGACAGTCGGCTAGAATCGAGGTTTATTTAATTATCAATAGGAATAAAATTAACTTAACTCCGAGTGAATTTTTTAATATATAGGTCAGCCTCGTTTCTGCCTCAAAAACATGGTGGCTATCCTCAGCTCGATTTTCCTGTGACGACAAATCTTGGAGCAAATTTTGGAAAATAAATAAAATAAAAATACAAAGGAATCATAGGTTAGGGTTTAGTCCTTAAAAATCACCTAATCAAGGCATCCAACCTCAACCTTCATGGCTATCCTTGGAGGTGGCCTGAATGGCTTACGACCATCGGTGAATTTTGATCGATTTAAAGGTAAAGTAAAAAATATATAATTTAAATTATATATATATATATATATATATATATATATATATGTGTGTGTGTGTGTGTGTGTGTGTGTGTGCACGCGCGCGCTACCGAGAAGTGAATTATGAGATATGTTTGAGGACCTTGGTGCATGTGGCGTAGTGTGAGGTGAAGAGTGTGTTTGAGAAGGAGTGTTATGTGAAAGTGGGGTGGATAAGTGATCATTAGAGGAGTGATGAGACGATGTTAGAAGTGAGAAAGTGGGAGATGCTAGAACGGGAACAAATTGTAGGACAAGTATATGTGTTATAGGAATATGAAACATATGTGATAGTGTGTTAGGATGATGTGTGTCATCAGTGGGAAATTGTTTCTCAAAAAGAAAGGTGGTTTAATCAAAGGAGATATGTCTGGTGTACATGATTATTTTACTAGGTAAGAGAACCTTGTAACCCTTGTATTGAGTATTATAACCAATAAAAGGCTAGGTTCACTCCTGAATTCCATTTTGTGTCTGAGTTAATGATAGCATAAACAACCAAAGATTTTCATGAAAGAGTAGTCAGGTTTCTTTTTAGTGAGCATCTGAAATGGTGATTTATAGTGAAGGAGATTTGATGGTGTTGTGGTCATGATGTAAATAATAGAATAGAAGACATCATCCCAATATCATAAAGGGACATGATATTGGGATAGTAAAGAGAGACCTACATCAAAAATGTGCAAATGCTTCCTCTCTGTCATGCCCCAAAATAAATACTAAACAAAAACACTAAATACAAGCCCACACATAATTTTATATAAAGATGTCTTGTTTAAAGTACAAGTGACAGTTCCTAACGACGACCCAAAGACATTACGTACATGACCTGGACTGCTTATTTATAATACAACACACGAGTTATAAAAACCATTTTTACAAACCAAACAAAATGACAAAAAGTTGATAAAAGGTGCCTTAGACGAAAATTTACCATTCACCTTGAAATTCAATGCTAGGATCGTTTGCCCTAGCGTCGACACCTAAAGATTTTGTTTTTAACAAAAGAGAGCGTGAGCTAAATGAGCACACTAAGGAAAAATGAATATGCAAATTTTATTTTAAAATATAAAATTTTCATATATGCATCAATAAATAAATAAATAATCAATTTTACCAAGACATTATTCAATTCGTGCATTTAAAATTGACCAATAATATTAACTTTTTTTCTAAAAAGATAATAAATAAAAATAGTTTACAGTGGAACAGATAGGAATATATGTCTCGTTCTCAAACATCCAGTCCAATTGGTGAGTGTCTG
This sequence comes from Phtheirospermum japonicum, assembly GCA_014905375.1. NCBI lineage: Eukaryota > Viridiplantae > Streptophyta > Magnoliopsida > Lamiales > Orobanchaceae > Phtheirospermum > Phtheirospermum japonicum. The sequence continues at coordinate 383,613 of BMAC01000444.1, read as the reverse complement.
GGTACGGAACCCTCTAGAAGTGGCTCTAGCACTTAGCTCCCGAAAGACTCTAGAGGTGGATCCCCGATTCATACGTTTCCGTTACACTTTTGTACATATTTTGAGTCATGTTTGAGTCTTTTTACCATCTTTTCCAGGTTAAGAGTAAGCTATTTATCATCATTTTACATTCTTTGACTTTTTCCTTAACTTTTTGACTTTATAATCAATACTTGGTCCTTTTGGACCATTTTTCCTATCTTTCTCTCTTAGCTAAATCACTTGACAAACCCGGGAGATGAAGACAAAGGAATCAGCACTCGAAATAGCCAAAAGAACACATGTCCGATCGGATGAACTCCATAACCGAATGGATTGACCTTCAAAACACGTACCGGTCGAATAAGTGTTATGTCCGATCGGACAAGAAGACATAAACATTCATCCGATCGGACTCATGAACAATCCGATCGACATATACGTTACAAACGCAGATTTCCGGGATTCTTCAGTTACGAAATGACTTTTGAGTCCTTAAAACTTAGAAAATCTTAGTGGAAACCCATCCTTTCATTCCTAGACTGGATCCTATACCATTGGAAGAGAGAATTGATAACTTTCTCTTACCTTTGACTTAGAGCCCTTACGACAAAAATCTGTACAAGTTCGATTGGTTCGTGATAAGCGCTGGAGTCTAAGGTTCGTGACAAGCTTCAAGAATTCAGCGAGTTCATCTCATCCCTTGAATAGCTAGATTTAGTAAAGATTCATCGTAGTATCGTGGATAGTATTTTCTCGGAATTTAGTAAACTCTAAACCTTGATCTTGTTAATTAGTTTGGATTTCTTGTTGGTAATTCTTGTTTAGATAATGATCTTGTGATATTGAGTTTGGATATTTCATTTGGATCGTTTATGATTGAATTCTTGTGAATGATTTCATGAAGATTTGTTTGAGTTAATTAATTGATCCGTATTATTGTGATTTGAATGTTTTGGTATGGTTTTTTCTCATTAAATTTCTTTCGGTTAATACTTGGTGAATGCATATTTAGTATTTGATGAAATGTTTGAATGATACTTGGTGGATCAGTCTTTAGTTAGTAGTTGAATTCGTGAATCAATTAAACAACTCTTGCGAAGAGGTTGACACCCTCGTAGCAAGAATAGTTTCAAATCAAGTTTTCTCAAATTAAGTTCTTTCAAAGTTTTCAAAACAAAACCCCCCTTGATCATGTGTTTAGAATTAGAACTTGTATTTTTATTATAATAAACATCATTGGCTCCGTATTTTTACTCCTCGATAGAATCGACCCGGTTTAACTTGCTAGTCTACAAGTGACCCCGTTCTCTTGCGAGCGAACTAACTTGTTTTCAAACATAGACGCGCATGGGTTAACTTGGATTTAATTTTGAAACACAAAAGTTCGGATCAAAATTTGGCGCTTTTGACGGGGCGTGGCAAAGGTGTTAATGAAGTTTATTCGTGTTAAATTTACATTTGTTACATTCATTTTTGTTTTTGGTTTACTAGATGCGTTGATGTTATTTGTTGTTGATGCAAGGTCCTAGAGGCCTAATAGGTGAACTTACGCCATTTATAGATAGCATCGAATGAGTAGGAAGACCGAGGTGACTCTTTCCTTTCCCCGACGGGAATCAATCCGAAGCAACTCAAGCCATCTTGTCGAACAATCCACCTAATGGTGGCCAAGGAAACGGAGGCAGAGGAGGAAGAAAAAATGGTCGAGGGAGAGGGAAAGACAGTCGCACCCCTCCTCACGATCAACCATATGGCATGCCACCCGAAGATGGCATGCAAAATCAAAATCAAAATCCACATAATGATATCCAAGGTGAAGATGCACGAACATTTGTTCTAGTTGAGAATCAAGAACATAATCGTGACGAAGAACTAAGAGGACACGAAATCCTTGAACATGTTAGAAATCCGGCGAACAATAGGGTACCAGAACCCCATGATGGCCGCCGAGTTATATGGCCAGAACAACCAGTCGATCAAACGCCACAACATTTTCAAAATCGAGAGGAAGCCTGAGCCTTCAACTCCTGGGCAAATCAGAGTCTCGAAGAAAATCATGTTGGAAATGGCAGGCCCCATCCCCAAAATAACCAACAAAATCATTTTGAATTCGAGAACTGAGCACGAGGACCAAATCATCTCAGAAATGGAACAAACGAACAACTGTACCGTGTTTAGAAAAATGACGTGTACGACCAACCTTATGAAGATGAGCAACACAATTTTAATGAAGGTTATGGTGGAGGAAGAAACTTTGGTGGACGAGTAAATCTTGGTGGGGGTCGGGACCTCAATTTCCAAACGAACGCTGAAAAGGAGATCTCATATGTCTGACTATTGAACCATACAACTCAGCTATAGTCTTAAGCCCTGCGGTGAGAGACTACGAATTAAAGTCCAACATTGTCAACCAATTGCCGAACTGCTATGGAATGCCGAATCACGACCCATTTAAATTCATTCGAGAATTATACGCAGCAGTGTCCGGAATCCCAGCTTTCGGACTTAATGAAAATCAACTAGGAATGAGGTGCTTCCCAAGTGCTTGAAGGAGAAGGCCAAACAGTGGCTTCTATCGTTGCAACCCAATTCTTTGACTAATTGGAACATGGTATTCGAGAAGTTCGTGAGCAGGTTTTATCCATCATAAACGACGGCAAAACTAAGGAGAGAAATCACCAATTTCGAGCAAATGGATGGTGAATCATTACACGAAGCGTGGGAACGCTACAAAGGACTTCTACAAGCATGCCCACATCACAAAAACAACCCTTAATGGTCAACAACTATTTCCATGAAGGATTGTTGCCAAACTTTAAGCAACAAGTTGAGAACAAAGCCGACTATTTTGGAGACTTAACCGCGATGGAGGCATGGTATTTGTTCGAACTTTTGGGTGAAAAATCAAGGCAAATAAGCTCCAGACCAAGGAAAATTAGAGTGAACAAAGTATCGGCATCCAAAGAGGAGAGTAGCAAACTTGAGTAGCTCACGAAACAAGTTGCATTGTTGGCAGGAATGATGACGCCTGAGAAGGAAATGGCGCAACCATCATACAAAACATGTGGGATTTGTAGAGAATTTGGACATGGATCCAACGCGTGTGACGTGACGCTCGATTAAAATGAGGATGAAGAGGTGAACACCGTACAAGAACTCCAAACCAACAACAAGTTTGGTCAAAAGCTTACTAAAACTTACAACTAGTACAATCCAGTTCTCCGAGACCATCCGAACCTCAGGTACGGGCCGGGGAGTCCCAATTGCGTACCGGTGACTAAACAAACGTACCCTCTATACCTGGCACCACCACCCCTGAACAAAAGTCAAGGAGGACCGAACAATTATAATTTCTATCAGAACAAGGGCCAAGGAAATTTATCAACAACATTTTCCACAAAGGCAAAGTCAACCAGGCCAATAACAGCAACAAGCTCCACTACCCCAAGATTCCGAAGAAGAGTTGAGACTTTGGAGATAAAGGAAAGATATTGAAACGTTGCGCAATTGAGAAGAGAATCTTCGAACCATCGAGGAAAATAATCGAACGAAGAAACAAATTGACAAGTTGGAGATGATGATAGGACAACTTTCCGCATTTGTAGTGAAACTCGGAGCTGACCCCACAAAGCTTCCCAGTCAACCCGAGCAATCAATGGCCATACATGTGCTACGGGGAGGCAAGAAAGTCGATAACGAAATCTGAGTGACGGAAGGGGAGGATCATGATAACGAACATATTTTAAAGGAAAAATCAGCTAAGGCATCCGATCGGACAGGGCAAAATTCTGATCGGATCAGAGGACAGAAAGATTTGTCTGATCGAATAGGGCAAAATTCCGATCGGATCGTAGGACAGGAAGATTTGTCCAATCGGACAAAGAAAAATTCTGATCGGACTGGAGAACTGGAAGATTTGTCCAATTGGACAAAATGAATTCCGACCAGATAGGAATATTTGTCCTATCAGACAAATCAAAATTCCGATCGGACCAGAGGACATAAAGATTTGTCCGATCTAACAGGGCAAAACTTCGACCGGATGATAAGGCAAAAGGAGAAGTCCAATCGGACGCGAAGGAATCCGATCGGATACTATTCTTACACAGGAGAATTTCATCATTCTCAAGCAGCAACGAGTCATCCGAGACTCTGTACCATTCCCAAACCGACTCAAGCTAGCAAAAGAGATCAAGAAGTTCATGGAGCTCTACAACATGTTAAAGAATGTGAACGTAAACTTAATGTTGTTTGACATGATCAAAGCGATGTCGGGATACGTGAGATTCTTCAAAGAGATAGCATCAAAGGAGAAAAAGCTCGAGGCAAACGAGAGAATAGTGTTGTCAGAAGAAGTGAGTGCAGTCTGCCATCAACCACTACCACCAAAAATAAGTGATACCGGGAGTTTTTGCATCACGATAACTCTCGGGGAGGGACAAAAAGCTCGTGGAATGCTTGATTTAGGGGTAGGGATCAACTTGATGCCCTACGCCCTTTACAAACAATTTAACCTTGGAGAGATGAGACCAATGAGCTTAAGACTTCAGTTAGCCGACCGATCAGTGCGATATCCTCTAGAAGTAGCCGAAGACATTTTGGTAGAAGTCAGATCCTTAGTAGTTCCCATGGACTTCGTGATATTAGATGTCGGAGAAATTGAAAAATCAAGCAAGGATCACACTATTCTTCTGGGTAGACCATTCATGGCAATGTCACATACCTTGATTGACGTAGGCCAAGGAAATATGACACTTTCAGTATTTGACGAATCAGTTACATTTTCACTTAAAGACATTCACAGTGTTCCATAACATTTGATGGGACCCTACTGCTCTTATCTCGACTCAGTGGGCCAATGCGTGAAAGAATTATTCGACATCGTACCTTTCGAGGAATGGAACGTCGAGGACGACGATTTTGATACGGAGGGGGTGGTCGACCTTTTTGAGATCAAAAAGGAGCACGTGAGCAAAACATCTATTCAAGCCGCATTAGAGCCTAAATTGGAGTTAAAACCACTTCCGAACCACCTCAAGTATGTTTTTTTCGAAGCCAATGAGAGAAAACCCATGATAATATTTCACGGAACTAGCCGAGCATGAAGAAAAGAAATTAATCGAGGTACTTAAAAAGTATAAACAAGCAATTGGTTGGAGCATCGAGGACATTATAGGAATAAGTCCGGTGATGTGCATGCATCGGATTGAGTTAGAAGAAGGAGCCCAACCAATAAGGGACGGGCAGAGACGTTTGAATCCTACGCTTCAGGAGGTAGTCAAAAAGAAAATTTTCAAACTCATCGAAGAAGGAATTATCTACCCCGTATCAGATAGTGAGTGGGTCAGTCCAGTGCATGTCGTTCCGAAGAAAGGAGGCATAACGATTGTGGAAAATGACAAAGGAGATATTGTTCCAACGCGCTTAACCACCAGGTAGTGCATGTGAATTGATTACCAAAAACTAAATGCCGCAACAAGAAAGGATCACTTTCCACTTCCAATCATGGATCAGTTGCTCGACAAACTAGTAGGACACGAATAATATTACTTTTTGGATGGCCTTTCAGGCTATTATCAAATAGTGATAGCTCCAAAAGATCAGAAGAAGACTACATTTACGTGTCCTTTTGGCACGTATGCTTACCGAAGGATGCCATTCCGATTATGCAACGCACCAGCAACATTCCAATGATGCATGCTCTCCATCTTCATTGAGTTCATTGACGACTTCCTCGAAGTCTTCATGGACAATATTTTGGTATATGGCTCATCTTTTTCTCATTGTTTAAATAATTCATCTAGAGTGGTTAAACAATGTGTAGAGTCTTGTTTGACATTAAGTTGGGAGAAATCGATCTTTATGGTGAAAAGTGGGATTGTGCTTGGGCATGTTGTGTCAAACAAGGGGTTGGAAGTTGATAAAGAAAAAATAGATATTATTGAAACCCTTCCACCACCTAAAGACATTAAGGGAATTAGAAGTTTTCTAGGGCAAGTGGGATTTTATCTGTGTTCCAGAAAAGATTTTTCTAAAATTTGTCGCCCGTTGTGTAAATTGTTAAATAAAGATGTGCCTTTTGAGTTCAATGATAAATATCTTGAAGCTTTTAACGTATTGAAAGAAAAAACTCACATAGGCACCGTTTGTTGTTGCACTCGATTGGTCACTACCATTTGAGATTATGTGTGATGCGTCTAACGACGCAGTAGGGGCTATTTTGGGGCAACGGGTTGATATATTGCTAAGGGTAATATATTATGCTAATCTCATGTTAAATAGTGCCCAACAAAATTATACCACCACTTAACGTGAATATTTATTGTAGTGTTTTCATTAGACAAGTTCTGTTCTTATATTGTTGGTTCAAAAGTAATTGTGCACACCGATCATGCGTCCTTGCGCCACTTATTTGTTAAAATCCAAAGTAAACCAAGGTTGATCCATTGGGCTCTCCTTTTGCAAGAATTCGATGTTGAAATCAAGGATAGAAAAGGATGTGAAAATGTAGTTGCCGATCATTTGTCTTGCATGTTAGTAGATAGTGAGTTTAGCAAACTTGATTTCGTCGATGATGTTTTTCCTTATGAGGATGCTAACACTATTGAAAACATTGATGAGACTTGGTATGCCGATTTTGTTAATTATCTCGCATGCAATATTATCCTTAATAACCTTTCTGCCCAAGAAAGAAAGAGATTTTTGTCTAAATGCGGGAGTTTCTTTTGGGATGACCCATACCTGTATAAATGGTGCAAGGATGGACTTTATCGGAGGTGTATATCGGACGAAAAAAAATTGATGTGTTGAGGTTTTTTCATGACGAAGGAGGATATTTCGGAAGCTAGAAGACAGAATTCAATGTCCTCCAATCTGGTTTATATTGGCCCTCACTCTTCGCCGATGCACACCAATATTGCAAGACATGCGATAATTGTCAAATATCGGGCACAATAGGGAAGAAGAAGAAAATGCCATTGGTTCTAAATTAAGTAATCAAAATCTTCGATGTATGGGGCATCGGTTTTATGGGACCATTTCCAAGAAGTGGAGAATACGAGTACCTACTCATTGGAGTTGATTATGTGTCGAAATGGGTGGAAGCAATCCCAACCAGGAAGGCTAATTCTGAGATCGTTCTCAAGTTCTTACACGAGAACATTTTCAGCTGTTTTGTAGTTCCAAGAGCGGTCATAAGTGACGGAGGTATCCATTTCTATAACCATGCTTTCGATCGGTTGATGAGCAAGTATGGGGTGCAGCACAAATTAGCAACCCCCTATCATCCACAAACGTCGGGACAAGTGGAAACAAGCAATCAACAAATTAAAGGTATTATGGAGAAAACATTGAAGCCAAACCGTAAGGATTGGGCAATAAAACTAGTTGATGCATTGTGGGCATACCAAACAGCCCACGAAATGGTTTGGACATGAGTACTTTTTGATTGGTTTATGGAAACGCTTGTCATCCTCCAGTTGAGTTGGCACACAAAGCGGAATGGGCCATACGAACATTAAACATGAATGTGAACGAGGCTGATGAATTTAGGAAGTTGGAATTGAGCGAGTTGGAGGAAATAAGAAACGACTCTTATGAGATGGCATGGGTAATCAAGCAAATGATGAAAGATATGCACGACAAAAAGATTGTTCCAAAAGACTTGGAGTTAGGGAAACTAGCCTTACTATTTAACTCACGTTTCATACTTTTTCCAGGAAAACTCAAGTCAAAATGGAGTGGGCCATACTTGATTACGAATATCAAAAAATTTGGGGTTATCACTCTATACGACAAGAAAAGCAATTTCACATTCCAAGTTAATGGGCATCGAGTGAAGTTATACCAGGGGGGACCCATCCCTAAAACCGATCATGAAGTCATGCTACTGAACGATCCGCCTCAAGATTTTTGAACCAATACGAGGTAACGTCAGGCAAAGGACCTTAAAAGTTGCACTTCTTGGGAGGTAACCCAAGTGTTCTTATTCTATTTTTGATTTTGTACATATTTTTCTTATTAATTGAAGTTTGTAGTAGAGATAGAGATATTATTAATGCTTTGAGATGTGTAGAAAGCTTAAAACAACCTTCGACACAAGGCATCCGATCGGAGGAATGAAAACAACCGGTCGGATCAAACCTACTAGACTACCATCTGACCAAACAAGGATGATGACCGGTCGGACATGTTGATTACACACTATCCGATCGGACAATATACAATCCGATCGGACATTCAACGGTCATAGTATTTCCATTCCAACTTTCATGATGCCCTCGGACAAGAGAAGGGCTGAGGCAGTTGTGGGCACAAACATTGACGAGACCGACGATGAGGAGAATGATGATGACGAGGATGATGATGAGGATGAGGAGAATGAGACCACTGAAAATATCGAGCACGACGACTATGGAGAAGGGCTCGAGTACGGTGGGTATGGTGGTGAGTATGGTGGCTACGGCAGAAGCTATGGTGGCTGTGGCGGTGGATATAACGAAGGTGATTATGGCGGTGGACCAAGCAACTGACAATATTACTCCGATGCACAGTGGGGACAAACACGGAGTTTCCAGCAAAGCGTCATGGAGCAGATGAGGCAGTTGAGCCTCAATCAGGAGAACCATGCTCGGGATGCTCAGCAAGACGCGTGGGAGATTTAGAATCCCCTTGAGAGATCGGATGTTAATATGGTTACGACGAATGCAAATCTAGCTTGCATGAACACCAATCTCGAGGCCAACCAAGCTCACCTCGCCTCCCTCGACGGGCGTCTCACGAACCTCGAGCATCGCTATCCACCACCACCTCCAGACCACATGGATTTTTAGACGGGCCCGTGCCCCAATTTGTATCATTTTTATCCGAACTTTTACTTTCTTTAATTTTTCATATGTGTTGGGTGCGTGAGTGTCTGTACTAAATAATTGATTCGGATTTTCCATGTTTGAACTGTTCCTACCCCGTTTATTTCTTATTTTGGTTAGCAACCAGGAGATTGCTTATTTTTAATTGCAGGGGGTGAAACCGGTCAGAATTCGACCTAATGGGTATCATCCGATCGGATGGATATTAGTATCCAACCAGATAAAACCTAATGTCCTCTTATCCAACCGGACAAGGATGATAACCGGTCGGACATGCTAATTGCACTTTATCCGGTCGGACGAGTACTATATCCGAACGGATGACCCGTCTGGCCGCATGCATAATTAGAATCATTTTGGTCATTATATTTACTTTTTGTCATTTTATTGTGTGACTACATACGAATTAACCAATTGCTTATGTCAGCTTTAGTTGAGATCATTCCCATGCTTATTTGTATTTGTACTGGCTTGCCTGTCGAAATCATGTATTGCGTGATCTATCGTTGGAGTCTTCTGAGCTTGTTTAGTGCATAATTTTTCAAACCCTACTCATATAATTATTTAAAACAACATTTAGTCGTTAGAAATTTTGTGAAGCTTTTAAAACCTGATAACCTTGCTTTCAAAGTTTGAATAAAACCCTAGTAAGAAGCTTTGTGTGTTTATCAACATTTCATGTTGTGATTCGATAAGTGTTTAGAGAAGTCTCCAAAGTCACATATGTATATTTGGTTTTGGAAATGATGATAGGCACATATAAAACTCGATTCCGTCTATATTCAGAAATAAAAACCACTATAAATTCCTAATGAGCCCCCTTGAGCCTTTATTCCGTCTCTTTGTTAGCCATGAGCATCATTGTAGCTCTTATTTCGGTTAAGTTTATGAGAAGAGAATTTATTTTGGGTTTATTGAGATTAACATTTGCAGTGTGGGAATTAGTGGGATACTATTAGAAAAAACAAAAAGAAAAAAAAAAGAAAAGAAAGAAAAAAGAGAAAAAGAAATAAATGAAGGATGCTTAAGTTCATAAGAGCATCTAGATATTAAGAATAAAGCTTATGTATAAAGGCAAGTATTTAGGTTTTGGGTGAGATATAGCCTTAGTTATAAAAGGCTAAAAATAATGGTACATGGTTGTTTTGGGAGGATTGAGGAACAAAACTATGATCTATGCTAAAAAATGTTTGATTGAGTGAGTTATTGATTGCGTTAGTTCGCGAGTTAGCCACACATATTTGTATATGACATACCTTACCAAAGAGCCTATTATTACAACCCTAGAAAGTCCTAATCCAATTCTTGATTAAATGTGCACACATATATGCGATGTACGAGTCTTTGATTTTCATGAGTCATTGAATGCATGTTTATGTTGACCCGAGCGTATGCACTTACCTTTTTTAAAACACGAGCGAATGAGTGCACCATGATATATTTCCCTTTTGTGAGGACACATTCTTTTGATTTCAAGGTGAAAAGGTAACACGATCTTAATTTGAGAGTTTTCAACAAAAGTGTTTATATTTGCAAAACTAAGTTATATGCACAACATGACTCTTTGATCTAACTACTTTCGTTCTTTCTTGATTTTGATTCTTTCATTTGTTCGAGGATGAACAAACCAATTAAGCATGGGGTGGTTGACTTATACGTTTTTGTTACGCTTTTGTACATATTTTGAGTCATGTTTGAGTCTTTTTACTGTCTTTTTCAGGTTAAGAGTAAGCTATTTTGCATGATGTTACATTCTTTGGCTTTTTGCTTAACTTTTCGACTTTATAATCAATACTTGGTCCTTTTGGACCATTTTTCCTATCTTTCTCTCTCAGCTAAATCACTTGACAAACCCGGGAGATGAAGACAAAAGAATCAGCACTCGAAATAGCCAAAAGAACACTTGTCCGATCGGATGAACTCCATAACCAAACGGATTGACCTTCAAAACACGCACCGATTAGATAAGTGCTATGTCTGATCGGACAAGAAGATAGAAACATTCATCTTATTGGACTCATGAACAATTCAATCGGACATATACGTTATAAACGTAGATTTACGGGATTCTTCAGTTACGAAATGGCTTTTGAGTCCTTAAAACTTAGAAATCTCAGTGGAAACCCATCCTTTCATTCCTAGACTGGATCCTATACCATTGGAAGAGATACTTGACAACTTTCTCTTACCTTTGACTTAGAGCCCTTACAGAAAAATTCTGTAGAAGTTCGATTAGTTCGTATTTTATACTCTCCAACTTGTTTTACCGTAATTTGATCATAATTAATTAATTTTATGGTTATTTTAGGTATTTTGAAGTATTTGGGTTTGGACTTAGTCAAGGATATGGGTAAACGAGTAGAGTTTCAGTGAAAACGGGCCGCGATTTGAAGAATTTGAAACTGTCGAATTTCTATAACGGTTTTCCATCTGGAACTGTTATAGTAGTCTCACGACATTGCCTGCCCACAAGACTCTGTGTAGCGTCGACCAGTTTATGTCGGTCGACGAAAGAACCGATGTCGATCGACGCACCATCCCACAAGACTCTCTGTAGCGTCGACCAGTTCGCGTCGGTTGACGCCATAACTGACGTAAATCGACGCCAACGTGCTGAAACACATTTTTTAGGCTTTCTTGTTGCCAAAGTCTTCCCACAACTATAAATACCCTATGCATTTCGTATTTTTACATACATTATCATATATCTAGGTTTTTAAGGCCTCTTACGGGCTGACAACCCCAACGAGTGTCATTTAATTTCGTAGTTCTCATAATTTCTTAGTTTTAAATTCTTAGTTTTAGATTAGTTTAGATTAGTTATTAGATAGTTTAGATAATTTAGATTCAAGATTCGCTTTCGGAAAGCTGCAACTTTCTTCTCGCTTAATTAGTAAGTCTTTAATTCCTTTCGTTTAATTTAGTTTAATTAATTATGATGCTCTTAATTTCTTGCTTGATGATGAATTGTATGATATTGAGATTGGTGATGATGATGTTGGGATTATTATGTTGAGATTGATGAAATTCATTGGCTAGATCTAACGGGTCTAGACCCTAGAATCGTCGTGAACCATCAATTGGGTTTATCCCAATAGATCGTGGAAACGATTCGAAACTCTAGAACCCTTGTTTTCAAAATCTTTTCAAAACTCTTAATTTTTAATTGTTCTTCGTTTAGATCAATTTATTGCTTTTATTTTTTTAGATTAGAATTTTATTTTATTCTCTTGTTCGTGAACAAATAAACATAAAAGGAACTTTCGAGCCTATTTTTCCTTGAGAGACGATTCGGTTCAACTTACCAACCTACACGCGATCCCGTTCTCTTGCGAGCGAGCTTTTAAATTTTTGAAAAATCTTTATAAGTAGGTACACAAAAGTTCGAATCAGTGTACAAGTGACCCCGTTCTCTTGCGGGGCAAACTAACTTGTTTTCAAACATAGACACACATGGGTTAACATGGATTGAATTTTGAAACACAAAATTCCGGATCACTCCCATGCGTAGCACGTAGCTTTCGAGCCAAATTAACTCACTGAAAATGTAGAATCGATGCCGATCAAATATCGACTCACACATTTCCACTCACCATAAAAGGTGACACTCCAATAGGTCGAAGCCACAGTCACCTTATCCCTCCAAATAGGCTCAACATCCCTTTAGCTATGGATTCAAATACAACGTATGTCATATTCCTGAATTTACCCAATCTATGACCCAAATCCCACCGTCGTCTCCGACCCAACAAGGAAAAATAGGATAGGCACCACAATTAGTCAAGCAATAACCACATGCAACCTGCTCGATTGATTTCTCAAACTACTCATGCCTAACAGACAATGACATACAGTAACAATTCATAACATTTACCTACAATTAACACAAATATAACCAAAGTTATCAAATTCAAGTTTTTAGACATTTGCAAGTTTACGTTGTCATGTGCACTGTTGGTAATTTAGCCATAACTTTCTTAAAACAGTGGATAAAAATATGATTTATACGGCGATGAGAGCTAACACATCAAGCTAAAACAATTGACACCAAAAGAAAAAGAGCATATTATGAGGATGAAAATAACATAAAACTTAAGAACAAAGCTGCAGAAAACTAGACAGCAGTACAACAGTGCGCAAAAATCGTATATTAAGCATAACTTCTACTAGAAAATAGATAATTGGGTGATTCTAACGACTACGGGAAGCTCCTACGTATATATACAACTTTCATGAGGTACTCAACAACAACATACAGTCTAAGAGGGTTAAAATGGCCATCCAAAACATGACAGTCAACAATATTAATCGTCAATAACCATTGCATCCATAACCATCAATAGTAGTTGATTACGAGTCCTCCACAAAATTTCATCATGATACCTACTATAAAATAGCACAAACCAGATGACACTAGACCAATTATAACCACCAAGTTTCAGCACAATGCATGAAAAGGAAAATAACAGACCAAGCAATTCAACAAACATATGCTCACGATATAATTTTCCAAAATTACTAGTTTTACAAAAGCTTTTCCCACCTTCAACCTTACTTGAACACCAACAGATATCACAAATAACAATCAATATATAAACCAACTTTACTTGAACACATAAACATTAGTTCCAATGTATTAAAGAACCGAACACATTGCCGTAAATAAAATTCTCAAACCCCTCAGTTTAAAAAATTTCACTCACTCGTATAATTTTGTGAATGGACTATCACCGGAGTATTGTAGTTATCATGCGCAAGTCCTACACATATCGTGAACCCGATTAAAAATTTAATTGGCTCGAACAAGTTCCGAAATAAAGTGAAGAATCATAAATTATAACTATAGATAATCTATAATTATAGAAATATACATAAATTTGAATATGGTTGGTTCAATTGTAGCTCATTCTAGAAATAAAAGTCCACAACGACCGATCGAGCTCCATTTTAGCATCGACAGTCGGCTAGAATCGAGGTTTATTTAATTATCAATAGGAATAAAATTAACTTAACTCCGAGTGAATTTTTTAATATATAGGTCAGCCTCGTTTCTGCCTCAAAAACATGGTGGCTATCCTCAGCTCGATTTTCCTGTGACGACAAATCTTGGAGCAAATTTTGGAAAATAAATAAAATAAAAATACAAAGGAATCATAGGTTAGGGTTTAGTCCTTAAAAATCACCTAATCAAGGCATCCAACCTCAACCTTCATGGCTATCCTTGGAGGTGGCCTGAATGGCTTACGACCATCGGTGAATTTTGATCGATTTAAAGGTAAAGTAAAAAATATATAATTTAAATTATATATATATATATATATATATATATATATATATGAAAATGTTGCCAATTTTTTATGAAAGCAAAACTTATTTATATTATCTATGAGGTGGGCTGAAAATGGCAACTCTGATGGGCCAAGAATAATATCTCAAATTGCCTGAGATATTTGTTAAAATTGGTTTGGCTTGAATTTTAAATAAAAGGAGTGAAAGAAATAATCATAATAAACGTAAAATGGGCTTGATCAAAATTAATTCAAGAAGAATATAAATGCAAAAAATTATATATAATATCTAATTGTTATAATAAAATTAATACAAATAGCATAAAAGAATTAGATATATTATCAAAACTCATTAGACACTATAATCCAATTTACCTTAATAAACTTGTTATATTTGTAGGGGGTCTTCAAAACACCCCTATTTTAAGGAATTTGGTCCCCAAATTCCCATTCGGAATACCTCTAGATAAGTTTGAAACATATCTTCTATGTTTCTGCACTTTAACTAAGGGTATGTGCTTGCCTTACAACTCCTTTACTTGGTAACTGATGATCTGTAAGGGTGATTCGGTATAGGTGAGATCCTCTCCAAGTATGGAAACTTCATCCTTAATGATATGTTCAGGGTCAAAATTATATTTCTTAAGACGAAAAACGTGAGACACATCGTGCATTTCTGCTAGTGGACTAAGAAGTTCCAAACAATAGGCTAAATTGCCAATTCTTTGTATCACTCGATAGGGACCCACATATTGAGACTTGGTTTACCACCTTTTTTAAATTGAATCAGACCTTTCCTTTGTGATAATTGGAGAAATACTATGTCTCCCACTTCAAATTCTAAGTCCTTACGCCTGTTATCAGCATAGCTCTTTTGTCGACTTTGCGCTGTTCTGATTCTATCTTTTATAAGTCGAACCTTGTCTAGTGCTTCCTGAACAAGATCTATTTTTGCAATTACCAATTGTGAGTCTCGTTTTTCTTTTTTTTTGGAGTCCACCTATCATCGATCTCCCAGTGAATTCGAGATCTACACTTTCTGCCATGCAAAGCTTCATACGGTGCCATGTTAATAGTTGCTTGAAAACTATTATTGTAGGCAAATTCTACTAATGGAAGATGTAAATCCCAACTTCCTAAAAAGTCTAAAGCGCAAGCCCTTAAAATATCTTCTAGGGTTTAAATCATTCTCTCTGATTGTCCATCTGTCTGAGGATGAGTCGGTGTGCTAAAGCTTAACTTTGTTCCAAGTCCCTCTTGTAAACTTTTCCAAAATCGAAATACAAATCTTGGTGATGTATGGATGTGTTTCCATCTCAATTTCTAATCTTTAGTGGAAAATGTGATCAATGAAAATTTATTGGTTTTTATGTGAAATTTGAGATTATGTTTGGATGAGTGTTTTTGTAATAATTTTTTTATTATATAATAAATTGAAAGTTGTTAGTTGTGGGGTCCATTTTTAATATTTTAATTTGAATGTATAATATAATATTAATAATATTGTAGATGGTGGGTCCTATTAGATAGATATAATTTAAAAATAATAATATTTAAAGTAGATATTAATGGTAGTGGTGGGTCCCACAACTTTTAAGATTAGATGTGATTGGTAAAGTTGAAATATTTTAATGTGAAAATGAAAATTGAAAAAGGTGATTTCCAATGAAAAATTGTAAACAAGCATAATCCAATTTTTAAAATAGTTGAAAATTGAGAAATGGGAAATGAAAACGATTCCATACATGGCCCTTGGGTCTCTATCCGATGCAACATCCATTGGAACCCCATGTAATATAACTACTTATTTTATGTACATTTGTGCAAATATTTGCAAACTGTCAGTTTTTCTCATAGGTAGAAACTGGGAAGATTTAGTCAAACGGTCAATGACCAACCAAACTGAATCAACTCCAATCCTAGTTCTTGTAAGCTAGTGAAAAAATTAATAGTGATTTATTTCCCATTCCATTCTGGAATCGCCAACGGTTGAACTAATTCAGAAGGTCATTGATGCTTCGCTTTAACACGCTGACAGGTTAAACACTTAGCCACAAATTTAGCTACTTGATTCTTCATATTCACCCACCAAAAACTTTTCCTTAGATCTTTATACATATTTGTGGCTCTAGGGTGAATTGTATACCTTGAGTGATGAGCTTCTTCTAAAATCTTATCCTTCAACCTTTCATCATTTGGTACACAAATTCTATTTTTGAATCTTATTATCTCATCCTTGTTAATACAAAAATCTTATTCCGAACCTTCTATAATCTTCTCATTGAGTGTCTTAAACTTTTCATGGTTCCTTTGTGACTATCGGATTTCCTCTAATAAATCCAACTTTATTAATAACTTGAACATAATAATTGAGTTTTTGACCACCTTGGATTCTGAAAACTTAATTTTTGTAACGAATTTCATTCCCAAATCATTAAGTGAGCGAGTTATACCTTTCGACTCAGGGCATCGGAAACTACATTAGCTTTACCAGGCTGATATTGAATATCAAAATTGTAAACCTTTAGTGATTCAATCCATCTTCGTTGTCTAAGATTCAACTCTTTTTGAGAAACAATTAATTTAGACTTTTATGATCTGTAAACATTATGAACTGAGCTCCGTATAAATAGTGGGGCCATTTCTTTAAAGCAAACACAATGGCTACTAAATCCAGGTCATGCGTAGGATAATTTACCTCATACGGTTTGAGTTTCCTAGAAACATATGCAACAACTCTTCCATTTTGCATAAATATAGCACCTAGTCCTTCCTTTGATGCATCACTCTATACTATAAAGTTGTCAAGTCCTTCTGGCAGAGCCAAAACAGCCACAGTAGTAAGTCTTTCTTTTAATTCTTGAAAGATAGATTCACATCTACTATCCCATACAAGTTTTACTTATTTTTGTGTTAACTTGGTCAATGGTCCTGCGACTTTAGAAAAACCTTTAATAAACCTGCGGTAGTAACCTGGAAGACCTAAGAAACTTCTTATATCTGTCACTATTTCTGGTGTTTTCCAATCCAACATAGTCTGTACTTTGGATTGGATCTACCGCAATTCCCTCTCCCGAGATAATATTACCTAAAAATGCCACTTCACCTAGCCAAAATTCACATTTGCTAACTTTGCGTATAACTTATGTTTTTGTAACACCTTTAATACAACTCTCAAATGTTTCTCATGTTCCTCAACTGATTTGGAATACACCAGAATATCATCGATATATATCACTATGAAATGATCTAAATACAGGCTAAATACTTGGTGCATAAAGTCTATAAATGTTGTCGGAGCATTAGTTAACCCAAACGACATTACTACAAACTCATAGTGACCATGATGGGTCTGAAAAGATGCTTTAGAAATATCCTTCTCCTTAATTCTTAATTGGTGATATCCTTGTCAGAGATCCAATCTGGAAAACACCTTTGCCCCTTGTAATTGATCAAAAAGTTAATCTATTCACGGTAGAGGATATTTATTCTTATGGTGACGTTATTAAGCTCTCGGTAATCAACACATAATCTTAAAGTCTAATCTTTCTTTTTCACGAATATCACCAGGGCACCCTAAGGAGACGTATTAAGATAAATAAATCCTAGATCTAATAATTTTTACAACTAGACTTTCAAGTCTTGAAATTCTAACGGGGCCATTCTATATGGCGTTTTAGAAATAGGAGTCATTCCTGGTAAAATATCAACTGTAAACTCAATCTTCTTATGTGGAGGTAATGATGTAAGCTCTTTAAGAAAAACATCGAATAATTCAAACACTACGTACACCCCAGTTAGCTTCTTTCTGTCTTCTAGTTTGTTGATTAGATAAGATAAGTATCATTTCGCCCCTCTAAATAATGATTTTTCTTTACTTTGACCACCGAGATCAGCGGAGCTAAGATAGCTCTAGCTTTACTATTCAATATTACTTTCGATTGTCCAGGGACACAAAATTTCACTTCTCTCATGTGATAATCCATGCGAGCATGATGACGGGATAACCAATTCGTTCATAAATTTATATCGTAATCTAAAATTGGTAACATAATTAAATTCGCAGGAAAATAGTTTGTTTCAATATTCAAATCGCAATTATCAAATACCATGTCAGCTACATGACTACTACCTATAGGAGTAATAAATTCCAGAACATGAGGCATTTACTTCAAGTAGGCATCCAAATAGCAAGTAAAATGTGGTGCAACAAAAGACTATGTCGATCCAGGATCTAATAAAACTTTAGCAGTGTGGTTCGATACACAAAGCATACCTTCTACCACATATGTTTCCTCCAAGGCCTCTTGTCCTGATGGTGAAAAGACCCGTCCTTTCATTTTAGGATGATTCTTACCCCTATTACTTAGGGTAGAACTTTCTACTAGAATAGAAATAGGTCGTATCGGTGCCTTGCAATCTTTAATTTGATGCTGGTCACTCCTACAACGAAGGAGTTTTCCTTGCTTCAACCAATAATTATTCTCGGAATGACCTGTCCTATTGCAGTGAGGGAAATTTGGAGCTTCAGATTATTTCCCTGTTCTGACATAACCCTGAAGTTTAAGTCTTTGGACTGTTCTGACAAAACCCTGAGGTTTAAGTCTTTGGAGATGTTGTGGTTTCTTATAAGGGTGTGCCCTTACTGATCTACTTTGATTTCCAGACCTTCTTTACGTTATTGGTTCCAAAAGGCTTAATCCACTTTCGATTCTTGCGGCAGCTTGGATCATAATACTATTAGTACGAATATCAGCCACTAGTAGTTATTTCTATAACTCAAGCCTCAAGCCTCTATTAAGATTATGTAACTTATCTTCTTTATCTTGCACTAATCCGGGTGCATACTGATCCAAACTTTTGTGCACCCCTTTTTAATTAATTTAAAAGCACGTCAGTTTGCTCGCAAGAGTACGAGGTACTTGTAGGGTGATGAGTTTGACTCGAGTCGTATCTCTCGAGAAAATAACTATTCGGTCTTTCGGATGTTTTTCTCAATTATGAATAAAAATAAAATACATGTACATTTGGGATTCTAAAGAGATTGAATTGATCATTATGAACTAAAGCAGTAATTAAACTATGACTAATTAAATTAATTATTCTAACTAAATTATCAACTACGAGCAATAACTAAATTATGCTATGAAGATTTAAATCTAATTAACGTATCTAGTAACACAAATATAAGAAACTACCATTAAGCAATTGTATCATACGAATATAAGAAGAATAGCTAAGCATAAATCAACTCGCATAAATAAACTAAATTAAACCAATATCCAATCATAAAACGATTAAGCTAATTAAACTAGTTCTAGCATTAACTAATTAAGCAGTTAACTAGAAAACTAACTACGTAACTAACTAAGAGTTTAGAGCACTTATTGGAACTAAGAAAAGCAGTAAAAAGCTCCAGCTATTCCGGAGTTGCACGTCGATCTTGGGTGAAGATTGAATCCCGAATGCGAATTCGATGTTTTGGACGCGTTGTTCTTCGATCCTTGATCTCCGTCTTCAAATCTTGCTAAAAGAAGTGAAGTTATGTTTATTGTAAGCTAAGGAACCCTAGATAGTCGTGTATTTGTCCAAAAATCCGAAATATAGAGGGTTTATATAGATATTGCAAGTCTTGGCGCTCAAGAAACCCTAAAATCCGAATTCTGAGCCGTCGCATCGACGGTGCGTCGATCGACACAGGCTTGCTCTCGTTGTCGATGCAGCCTGGGTGTGCACGTCGGCAGGGCGGGTGCTTCGACTGACGCGGTCATGGATCAACGCTTCAGAAAGTTGCGTCGACGCTGCGTCGGTCGACGCGTCATCAATCGATGCTTCAGAATGTTGCGTCGGCTGTGCGTCGATCGTCGCGGGCGGTAACTCGCGTCGACGGAGCGTCGACACTCGCGTCGATCGACGTGACAGAGAGCCTATCTCGGTTCTCAATCTTTTTGCTACTCATTTCACCGGAAAGCTCGTTCCTATTCTTGAACATCAAACTTCGTCTATTACGCGCTGAACTCTTCCGGTTACTTAGCTGTAAGGTGAAAAACAATGAAATATCACCTATTTTCATCAGTTACGATTAAAATACGGTAAAATAAGATGGGACTATAAAATACGGAATTAATGCTTAAATCGTCCAACTTATACCAAAAACAAATAGAAAAACGAACTAAAAAGCTAATGAAAATAAGGACAAATCTACGTAAATCAACTACCCCACGCTTAATTGGTTTGTTCATCCTCGAACAAATGATAAATTCAAAGTATAACTAGAATGAAAATAAGTTCAAGCAAAGAGTCGTGCTATGCTACATACGAAATTTTGAAAATATAGGTACAAGTCACGCAACATCAATCACTCGACCATTATTACATTATCGATCCAAAACAAAATCATGCTTCCTCACGAAGGATAATATATAAGTGTACGCTCAAAAGCACTCAAGTAATTTCTGCATGGGACGTGTATACACTCAAACCATACAATTACATGCACAATAAATAAACACCCAAAATTAATCTCTTTTCAATCGCATATTAAGTGTGTCGTCACTACTAAGAATCAGAAAAGGTCTTCGTGGATTGTAATGTAAGGATCTTTGGACGGATATGGAATATATAAGTCGTGTGGCTAACTAATGATCAATCATGATCAATAAATCACTCAACCTAACCTAATCACGAAGCAAAGTGCTTCATCTCGTACAAAAGAAAACCTCACTAAACACTCATAACGTAGCCTTTTAAATATAAGCTATTTCCCAACTCGCAAACCGTAAAACCGACTTGAAGCTCAGAAACTACTTAATCACAACTCTTTTGCCTTTTGAACATAAGGCCTCATAAAATAAACAATTAGACTCAAGCCTATACAAGCGCGTAGGCAATTACTAACACAAGACCCACCCCATTTATTCTTTTTATGGGGTTTCTCTCTTTTTTATTTTTTTATTTTATTATTTTTTTTAGATGGTGGTCCTTACTCACAAAATAATAAATTCCTAATAACAATTCCAAGACTCAAATAACCAATAAAAATACGAACTCCTACCCCACGCTTTTAATGGGTTAGTAGGGGTTGACTCAATAAAATCACTCATGGCTAAAGGCATGGATTATTTGGCTATGATTAGCTCATTCGGAATTTATAGTGGCTAAAAATTTATGGATATGGCCAGAATAGGGTTTTTTATGTGCCTTAACGTCATTTCCAAAGTCAACTACACACAGCGTTTCAAAGAGATATCAAGACTGAAACTTATTCAAGTACATGCAATGATGATAAACACTCAGGCTACTCGCTGGCTTTTTGCATGAAAAAGATTTGAATTGACGCTGATTTTAAGGTTTTTGCGAAATCAATTGCGTCCAAGTACCATTTTACAATATATATATAAATATAAATTTTGAAAAATTTATGCACTTATACACGCTCAAAAGATATGAACCTCAAATCAAACATAGTTAGCTTCGACAGGCAAGCCATACAAACACAATATAGCATGGTAATGGTGGTCAATCACGTAAAAATTTATGCATTTCAAAACAAAGACATCAAATTGCACACAATTTGAAATATAAACCATACTCAACCACCCCCCTCCCTAAAAACTTGGCAATCTCCTGACTGTTATAAATATAAAAGAAAATAAGAGTAAGGGAGAAAAGAAAATGTCCCTGAAAATTCAATGGTCGAGTCTCTCCAAAAATGCTTGTGCAATTATTCTCCATCTCAGACCTCGTGATTGTATTGTCCTAACAAACCTAGAAAAATAAGCAAAATAAAAACAAACAAATAAACCACGATTGCGATCAATTGCTACGCGCAAGTGCCCGGTGGCACATCCTTTGGGAAATGAAACGGCCGGATTGCGGCTCAACGTCGTAAATGTTGCCGGACTACTGCTAACTTGGGTCGTAATGAGACCTCGATCGACAAGAATTATTCGGCAGACGCTACTAGCGGTAAGCTCATCGTTATCCCTGAATGCTACGTTTAGCGGTTGATCGTCATCGTTAACGCCTTGAGTGGAACTAGCGGTAAGGTCTTGCGGTAGCGAGCTACCGTTATATAACCGTTGTCC
This sequence comes from Phtheirospermum japonicum, assembly GCA_014905375.1. Classification (NCBI taxonomy): domain Eukaryota; kingdom Viridiplantae; phylum Streptophyta; class Magnoliopsida; order Lamiales; family Orobanchaceae; genus Phtheirospermum; species Phtheirospermum japonicum. The sequence continues at coordinate 361,350 of BMAC01000444.1, read as the reverse complement.
AAAATAAGCGATTTATCATATTTCCTGTACATCAATACACACATAAACGTACCACGTCAATTGACACAATATAAAAACAAAAATAAAATAAATAAAAATTAACGAAAACGAAAACTAACGAACGCTTGGGTTGCCTCCCAAGAAGCGCAACATTTAACATCATATGCTCGACGTAATTTGCTTTATTAGTTCCTAGCTCGTGGTGGGTCCACGAACTCCTTCTTACTTCTATCTTGATTCTTCGTATATTTCTCATAATAAGTCTTAAGTCGATGCTTGTGGACTTGGAATCCCGTTTTTGCACTCTCATCGTAAATAGTGGCGACTCCATACTCATCCATCTCTTTTATTAAAAATGGTCCACTCCATGCGACTTTGAAATTGGTTGGATCAAACTTACGATCGGAATTATACAGCACTAGTTGACCAACCTTGAACTTCTCATTAAAAACTTCATTCGAATTCTTCTTCTTCTTCTTTGTCCAATCCTTGCTATTAGCCTCGCCCTTTTCCTTCGTACGTTTAAAATTCTTATAGGGGTCGAGGGAAACACATCTTGAACGATTATGCGGTGGCTTCGTCTCTTCTCTTGGCTCAAACCTAGAACGATCTCGTTATAGTCTCAACTCCACCTTTGGCTCGTTTTTAGGTACGTTAACTTCATGGGAAATCCATCATCAAATGCCTCGACATTGTCAAACTCTTTGAACGTGTCGATGCTCAGGAGTTCATTCACGCAAGAATCCACTAAATCAACAGTAGGACATTCGTCCTATATAAATGGTGAAGGAGTCTTGTGAATATCTTGAAGTGAAAATGTCACCGTTTCGCCTAAAACGGACATAGTCGCCCTTCCCTTGTTTACGTCGATCACCGTGCACGTTGTAGACATGAATGGACGTCCTAAATAATTGGTGTGTTCTCGGTTCTCGCTTTGTACGTCACCAACGTCCATAATAACAAAATCGACTGGCACCACTAGCTTGTCTACTTGTACTAGAACATCCTCCACAATCCCCAAGGGTAACCTTATCATTCTATCCGCCAATTGTAACCTCATCATTGTCGGTTTCAGTGGTCCTAGGTCAAACTCCTTGTAAATTGAGTGGGGCATCAAATTTATGCTAGCTCCAAGGTCGAGCATTCCCCGTGCCGTTTGTCCATTCCCGAGAGAAATAGTTATGCAAAAACTCCCAGAATCCTTCTCAATGGTGTCTTAAATATGTCACTAACCTCCCTTATCAGAGCCACATGTTGATTTGCAGCCAAACGCCTTTCCTTTGATGCTAGCTCCTTGAAGAACTTCACAAATGCTGGCATTGTCTTTATCACCTCTATCAAGGGGAGGTTAACATTGACATTTTTCAATAAGTTATATAGCTCCGTGAATTTTTTATTCTCCTTGGCCGGACTTAAGCGACTTGGGTAAGGAACATGATCATAAACAATCAACTTTTTTGGTGGTGCATTTAAGGAATCGATGGGATCTTCAGTTGCTGTCGAGTTCGGCTCGAAATATTTGGATTCGAAGATTTATGCATTAGATTGGTCGACTTGGTTGCATCTACTTGTGGTTGGTTTTCGGCTTCTTCCTCGTCATTCTCCTTTTCTAGCTAGATGCCTTTATCCACTACTTTTCCGATTCTCAGCACATGAATAGCCGAGGCGTGTTCTGTTTGGCTTGGAAAATTATTTTTCTCCTTCTTCGATGATGCCATGTCAGTTGCCAATTGTCCTACCATTATCTCCAATCTTCTTAGTCCTGATGAATTTTCAAGAGTGCTTTTGGCCATTTCAGTCATCATCATTCTCAATTCTTTCATATCATCTCGAAGTCCCTTCATTTCCTCCTGAACATGTGTGAGGCCATCTCGGTTCCGAATAGTTTCGGCGACTTGGTTTTGCTACCAGACTAAAAGTTGATCAGTCGACTGAATTGTAGTAGGTGTTTGCCCTTGCACTTGGAATTTATTCGGAGGCGGTGCTTGCGTATATGGTAGTCTTTGCCCGGAATGTTGTTGGTTCGAATAATACTAGATGGCATTGACGTCCCCTCGTTGTTCGTTGTTGGTTGGACACATATTTTCTAAGTGTTCGGGAGATCCACATTTGTCACATGTCGCTACAGTCTCCTTTGAAGAAACTTGGTTCGTTCGTGGGGTTCTCGATGCTGCTAATTCTTCATTAAGTACTTCCCTAATCATCTCCTTGATCGTTTAACCATCTCTCACCAAAACCTTAACTCCTTCTTCTTTATCTGTCTCGATGGTGGAAACTTCATTTACCTTTACTTTACGAGGTCGTGAGTTGGTTTGTCTCGACTTCTCACCTTGCTTCTCCAACACTCGTCTCGCCTCGGTGGCCGTAAAATCTCCAAAGTCTACCCCTGCTGCTATCTCTACTTCTCTCTTTCCATTTTCCAACAACCCATCAAAGAAAAATTAGTTCGTCATTTCGGGTGAGTAGTTATGGTGGGGACAAGCTTGCAAAAGCATCTTATAACGCTCCCATGTTTCATGAAATAGCTCCCCCTCCAATTGTTCAAACATAGCTATTTGCCTTCGAATATGCCCCGTGGTTTGTGCTGAATAGTATTGATTCAAGAACTTCTCGCTTATCATCTCCCAATCAGTTAATGATCTTGGTTCTAAGGATAGTAACCAAGTCTTCTCCTTGTCTTTCATGCTATAGGGGAAGCAGATCATTTGCATCTCCTCCCGGTTAAGGCCATGACCTACAAATCTTCCTACTTCATCGATAAAGTAATTTAAAAACGCTAAAGGATCTTCATGGGCATTTCCGTGAAAAGTCGGAAGCAAATTAAGTTGATGCGGTTTAATCTCTACTCCCCTCGCAGTTGGTCCAAGAACAATAGCAGACCCATAAGGCACAACCTTCGGGCGTGCCAAATCATGCTGCCTAGGTGGTTGAGCGTGTCACGGTGCTCTCTCTCGATGATAGGCAGCCTCATAATCTCCTTCGTAATCTTGGTCGTCGAACCTTTCACCTATAAACTCTCGTCGAGGGATTGGTCTGTCAGGATAATCTTCAAACAATTCATCGTCATGTTGATCGTTCCTTCCTCTATTTCCTTGTCTTAGTTGTAGTGGGGCCCGATTGTTTGGTGGTTGAATGTGACCTCCAAGGTATCGCGACTCGCTCCCATACTCTCCCCGGCGTCTTCGTGGAGGTTGGAAAGGTAGCTCATTGTTTAATGCATCGAACAACTCATTGTGATCGTCCTCATAATTCACTCTTCTAGCCTAATCTTTGGGAATCTCGTCGCACACGAAATCAGTTGATGTTGAAGAATCATCCTCGGGAATAAAAACGGGTCTTTGTATTGGTGGATTTGAATGATGGATGTTGTCAATGAATGGTACAAGGTCGAGGTGAAGTGATCGCCTTCCTTGCATAAACTCAACAATACATCAACGTACCAAATGGCAAAGACCAAGTGTGAAAATAAAATAAATAAAAATAAATAAAAAGAAACTAAAAACTCAAAATGAAAAACATCCTATATTCCTACTCGTTGCTTCCCCGACAACGGCGCCAAAATTTTGATCCAAACTTTTGTGCACCCCTTTTTAATTAATTTAAAAGCACGTCAGTTTGCTCGCAAGAATATGGGTGATGAGTTTGACTCGAGTCGTATCTCTCGAGAAAACAACTATTCGGTCTTTCGGATGTTTTTCTCAATTATGAATAAAAATAAAATACATGTACATTTGGGATTCTAAAGAGATTGAATTGATCATTATGAACTAAAGCAGTAATTAAACTATGACTAATTAAATTAATTATTCTAACTAAATTATCAACTACGAGCAATAACTAAATTTATGACTATGAAGAATTAAATCTAATTAACGTAATCTAAGGAGCATAAATATAAGAAACTACCATTAAGCAATTGTATCATACGAAGCTAAGAAGAATAGCTAAGCATAAATCAACTCGCATAAATAAACTAAATTAAACCAATATCCAATCATAAAATGATTAAGCTAATTAAACTAGTTCTAGCATTAACTAATTAAGCAGTTAACTAGAAAATTAACTACGTAACTAACTAAGAGTTTAGAGTACTTAGTGGAACTAAGAAAAGGAGTAAAAAGCTCCAGCTATTCCGGAGTTGCACGTCGATCTTGGGCGAAGATTGAATCCCGAATGCGAATTCGATGTTTTGGACGCGTTGTTATTCGATCCTTGATCTCCGTCTTCAAACCCTAAAATCTGAATTCTGGGCCGTCGCGTCGATGGTGCGTCGACCGACGCAGGCTGGCTCCTGGCGTCGACGTGGCCTAGGTGTGCGCGTCGGCTGGGCGGGTGCGTCGACTGACGCGGTCATGGATCGACGCTTCAGAAGGTTGCATCGACGCTGCGTCGGTCAACGCGTCTTCTATCAACGCTTCAGAATGTTGCGTCGGCTGTGCGTCGATCGTCGCAGGCGGTGACTCGCGTCGACGGAGCATCGACGCTCGCTTCGATCGACGCGACAGAGAGCTTGTCTCGGTTCTCGATCTTTTTGCTACTCGTTTCACCGAAAAGCTTGTTCTCCTATTCTTGAACATCAGACTTCGTCTATTACGCGCTGAACTCTTCCGGTTACTTAGCTGTAAGGTGAAAAACAACGAAATATCACCTATTTGCATCAATTATGATTAAAATACGGTAAAATAAGCTAGAACTATAAAATACGGAATTAATGCTTAAATCGTCCAACTTATACCAAAAACAAATAGAAAAATGAACTAAAAAGCTAATAAAAATAAGGACAAATCTACGTAAATCACATACTTAGACAGTCTACGAAAATTAGCTTCATATTGCACAACTGGCATTGTTCCTTGCATGAGACAACAAAACTCAGCTCTCTTAGCCTCTCTTACTATCCTGGGAATGTAATGATCTCGTGACTCATATGCGAATTTTTTCCAAGATCTTTCGCATACTTCCTTTACCCATATACCTTCAACTATTCTCCACCAATCGCGAGCAGTAGCTTCTATATAAAACACCAATACAGTCAATTTGTGTTCTTCAATATTATTTATAGCTGCAAAAATGCTCTCTATTTTCTCAATCTACTCTTCAGCTTTAACATCATCTGCATCTCCCAAGAAAATTGGTGGATCAAATTGAAGAAACCTTTCCAACACTCGGTCATGGGGTTCAGGGGTTGGACCTCTAGGTCAAGGGTTCGGTACATTTTGTTGTTGTAAGAGTGTCAGGAATTGTTGGATTACTTGCGTGTTTAGATCGGTTCTCCTATAGGAGGGGGTAGTGCATATCGTCTTAGTTCTTGGTCTTCCTCATGATTTTCCTCACGAACGGGGTAAGGTTCATAACGAGGGTGTAAATATGGGAGCCCTCATCCTCTCCTCTATGCCATCCTGAGGTGTACAAACATACAAACATGCTTATTATACATATTTGCACATAAATATACATGTAATATCGTGTTTCACGTCTGAGCAATACATAACCTATAACTATGGTAATAGTCCAACGAATCACTCAAATAATAATAGTCCAATAAATAACTTCAAAGAATAGTAATATTCTAGAATATATAAGCACACACATATATGTAGTAATAGTCCAACGAATCACTCAAATAATAATAGTCCAATAAATAACTTCAAAGTTGATAAATCACTGCTAGGGATGGGCGACGCAGTGGAGATGAGAGTGATGGATCGAAGCATAAATTTCATAAATGCCGAGGTCGACGAAATAATTTAGAGAAGGATGATAGTAAAAGTGATTAATCGTTCACGGATTATGAACCGCGGAAAGATCTTACAAACGTCGGGGTCGGCGTTATGAAGAGAGGATGGATGGCGGAGTGGGTCCAGGTACTCGGGCATTCAGAGATATGCAAGAAGCATTACTAGCTTTGCGGAGACAAGTCGCTTGAACAAGACCTGACGAGGAGAAGTGGCATCCTTTCTCAAAGAACATATTACAGGCTGTATTACCAAAGGTATATAAGACATTGGATTTCCAATATCATGGGTCGACTGACCCCACCTGACACATGCAACTTTTTGAAAACTTTTTGAAAATGAGGCAGAATTGCATAAATATATTGACGTGGTGACATACAGGGCCTTCCTATATACTTTAAGGGGAATCGCGCAAGATTGGTTTCATCAGTTAGCACTAGGTAGAATCACCAGCTTTCGGGTATTGAGGGCAGCCTTTTTGAAGCAATTTGCCAGCGTTAAACATCATACAAAAATGGCACAATCTCTTTTTAAAATGGTGCAGCGGTCGGAGGAAAGTTTAAAGCACTATGTCAATCGGTTCACTAACGCCACGTTGGAAGTACCTAAAGCTACGGACGAGATGAAAGTTGGGGCATTACATCAAGGGTTAATGAGGGAAGATCTACGCAAATCTCTAGCCAAGAAAGTTGTGCGAACATATGACGAGGTTCTTGAGCGATGTGATAAATATATACAGGTGGAGGAAGCTAAAGAGGAACATCGATTAAGGTTCAGTATGGAGGCAACAAACCCTAGAAGGATCATTTCTAAGAGGTCGGAACCCAGGAGAGAACCACAACGAGTTGTGCACGGGCTCCTAACCCCTAGCATAAGTGGAAGAACGGTGCCCAATGTCGATATAAAAGATTGGAGAGACAAAGACTTTACACCCTTGGCACACCCGCAAGCAAGGGTGTTCACAATCATGGAGCGCTTAATACCGAACGATATCAAATGGCCGGAGAATCGAGCAAAAATCCCCACTAACCCGAGGTCTTAATTCTTTTGCATATTTCAAAATAATTATTGTTTCACCCTGAGATTTACACCTGGAACACCTGCTCCTTTGTTATGAAGATCCCGACCTGCTTCAACAAAAATGTGTTAGAAAGGAACACCGGGGGTTTTTCGATGGAAACCTCTCCAATGCTTAAGTCAGATAAGCATTTTAGGACGGAATAAGCACAGACAAGAGAAGAATGCTTAGAATCGCGTACCTCTCAACTCTGAGGATTAGGTATTTATAGTTTCTCATCAAGTGGGGCCCTTCCGAGATCCCGAAAACAGAATTTCACGAATCTCGGGCCGTTAATCACAGTGATCAGATCATCCCCTCTTCCTTTAAGAGAGGTTAGATCAGGAAAGTGCTAGATCATCCCTTCTCTCTCTAGGAGAGGTTAGATCAGCAAAGTGTTCAGAGCGAATTAGATCAGTGAATCCTCTTGTCTGGTTCCTGAACTGAACCTCACAACTTTTAGTAGCATTAATTCAGATCAGGGTGATATTCAGTCAGGTCTAGCCCAACCAGGTCTGGATTTCAAACAAGGATTTATTCAGGGCACATCAACCAGTCCCCCCTAAATATAATTAAAAGCCTTGTTTTGTTTTTGTTTGGGCCGTCCTCTTTCAGCCCACTATTTGATTTGGGCTTAAGCTTATGTTTTTAATAAATAAAAACTAAGCCCACGTTTTTTAAAAAAAAGGGGAAGAATAAAGACTTGTTTAAAAAGAAAGGAGCAGGCCACGTTTTTTAAAAACTCTTGACTCCAACTTTTTTAAAAGACCTCTTCAACAAAAATAAAAAGGTAGGAGACGGGTTCACACACATGACCAACAACAAAAAACAAAAAAAAAAAAAAGGAACACAGAAAGAAGAAGAAAAATTT